>OX579635.1:44838715-44921752 GCA_951230915.1 Antitrichia curtipendula
AAAAATTTCTTTTTATATATATATATATATATATATATATATATATTACTACATTGCATAATATTGGGCTTGTGCATAATGTTTTGAAAATAAGCCATGTTCAAATACAACTATGCTATGTGCCATGTACTTGTATACAAGTTCATAGTCATGGTCATTGTCACCATACGTCTTTGTCATTTTCACTACATTCTTTTTTTCCGTGTATTTGTGGTACATTGTTCAATGCATATATGGCACTGTCTAATTGAACGAGTTTGTGAATCATGCTACAATGTACACCAAGCCTAAACACTCTCTTTGCTGATTTGTCATGTTTTCATAGCATACATGGTTCAAATGCAATGTTAATTGTCACAAACTTGTGCAATTGATATTTCAAGTGACTTCTACTCTCTTGTTGCAACTTCTGGTAACCTTTGGATATTTTATCACCACTGATCTTTTTTAATTAGGAATCACTTGCATGTCTTTAATGTACGTGATTTGCATTTCGTAGGACATGCAAGTGATTCTAGGATTGATTCACATTGAATTGCAACAACCATGCACCTATCTTTTGTGGCTAATATTGGTTTTGAACTTGGTCTTCCATAGATGTTTTCTATATTTTCCAATGGGTTCAAATTTGGGGATTTGGGTAGCCCAAATGTGAATTCAACAATCCAATACAATGGTTGCCACCAGGAAAAAAACTCATATCTCTAATTGCTTGGCCAATCACTTGGTTATACTATGTTCACAAGAAGTTGACCAAAAAACATTGTTCATGAAAGGGTGAATTAGAAATGTCCGTAACATTGTAACCAAGTATTTGTACATGAACTCCTTGATTTTAGTCGTCATGTTTGGTTTGAATGTAAAGTTTCCAAACTACAAAGTGCCACAACGGATATTCTTCTTGTGGCCCAATACAAGTGCAATAAGAGACCCTATTTGTGCCATGTGAACATTTGTGCCACTTTACAGTACAAATAATTAAAATTTAAAATTTAAAATGCATAGTACATTGCTGATACATACCGTGGTGACACAAATAAGATCACTTCAGAAATGTGGCACAAAGAGGCTACTCCAAAGAGTCAAACCCCGGTTATCAGATCTCAACGTCAGAAGTAGGGAACCAAGAACAGTAAGTTCCCCGGTTCCAGAGCATGGGGAACGGCCGGCCAAGTCCCAATCAGATGCGCAAACGTACAACTCGTGGATTTTGCAATAAGCTTACCTGCGGAGCTTCCTGCGGCAAATTTGTCATCAATCTTATGATCGGAGTGTTGCTTGCGTCATTCCCATTCATCACTGCTGCCATCGATTGAACAGCTTTCGCATTGATCAGACAGACCCTGCAGTGGAATTGGGTCCATTCCATGCCTGCGCCATCACCCATGATTCATGGGTTATAATTGTGGAAATTCATCGCTTGTCATCAGTGTTTTGCGGACGCACTCCAAGATCAGTTGGTAACTTGAATTTCTTGTAACAACAATTGGGTTAATATTACGGGTTTGGGGGAGCACAGGGCAGTCATGCTGTCACGTCTCTCTAGCTTCGATCCACGGGCGGTCAGCTTGAACGAGCTGCAGCGGGCGGAGAGAACGACGCAGAGCCGAGATTTGGAGATTTGGATTTGAGGGGTTTTTCAGGGATTTGTTAGCCATGGTGGACAGTTTTTGTTGTTTTTCCCCCCCTTCTAATTGCTCTCTGCTTTGGCGTTGTGGAACTAGCGATCGTGATTAGAATCAGGGTATTCTGAATCCTTCTTTGTGTGAGTGCATTGAAAGTGAGAGATGAAGATCGGATAGGAAGAGTGGTGCATTGAAGAAACTTGAATGGGGCATTAGTTAGCAGATTGTTTGGGGCAGATTGTTTTAGGGTTTCAGGATTGTTTGCTCCATGAGGAAACTAGGTGTGAAAGAGAATTGCAATTGAAGCTGGAGGAGCCGTGATTGCGCTCTGGTTCTGGGATTGCGAGCTTGGGTAGAAAATTGTACGCGTTGAAAGAGGGAGAGCCAGTAAGTATGGCTAGCGTGCAGTCGCAGGACACTATTGCGATCTCTCCAGGTTTGCGTCTCTCCTTGGACTTCCATTTTGTTTGAACTGTGTGTCTGCAGCACTCGTGATGCTCCTTTTTTCTGCGGGCTATTTAATTAGTTGTTTCATTCTCCAATTTGTGCATCCCTATTTCTTCCAATTTTGATTTGAGTACTGTTTCCTGGTGTGATTTTTAGCCCTTGATACATACTCTTCACGGACTCACATTTTGCATTGATTATTTATTAAATTCTAAACTACTACCGTGTCAATGCCATTGAGTTGTTCTCTGCACGTTAGCAGTTGCTCTTTTGAAGCCTTTTTCTATGGCTTCTAGCACTCATTTTGACTTTGCTGCTTCTAATTCCTATCTAGTGCATACTAATGGCATTCATCTTCTAGGTTAGGAGGTAGCATCTTAGGTTTGATTTATATTTGTTGGAATACGCCCTTAGGACAAGACATTTCAACCATGTTTAAAGAAAATCTAGCACTATGATTTGGCAAAAGTTGGAAACTTGTTGGGCTTCACACTTAGTTTGTCCGGACGGATCGCCGTGGAGAAAGAATGTCAACAATGGATGATAAAATGAACGTGGATGCTTTGTGAGTGGTTTTGTTCGTTTGACCATTTTTTGGAGTGCTCCAAACACCATCAACTCTCAAAGCGGACTAGATCACTTAGCCGATTTATTCTTTTATGTCTTCCATTGTATCCTTTGCGCTCCAAATAGCTGCGACTTGGCCTCAATTCTTTTGCGTGTTCGTCCAGTGAAGTGTAAAGTGTCTCTTTCATTTAGAGAAGCTACTTGGATTTACTTATTACATACGTGAGACTTGTGAGCATCTAACACAAAACAAAAAAATCTCAGACAATCGAAACCTGCAAAATTCGTGCAAGGAAAACTCACTTGGGTAGATCTGTTTTGCAAAATGGATTAGCTTGCACTGACCTGTGTGTCGGACATTGGCTATTCCCAGAATTTGAAGTGGCTTGAATTTTTGTGCTTGGCATGATGCAATGCAACACGGTTAATATGTGATAGATCGAAGGCCTAATCTATCTAGGGCTCTCAGGTCAGCAGGTTACCAGAGTACAAGGATGGCAGCATCATGCCACTCTCTTTGGCCTCGCTGGGTCCAGCAACATGTGCGCGGCCGCCATCACCAATCCTGTCAACGTTGTCAAAGTTCGTATGCAACTGGACGGGGCTCTCAACTCGACCAAGGTGACCAATCCCTTCTTTTGCGCCAAGTTCATGTCCTCACCACCTTCAAACTTTTGCAGCAATTGATTTACGACTGTTTGTAGGCTTATACCATAATGCCAGGTTGTCTAGTCAATGCAGATGTGTCAAGTTTTCTTTCGGTGAGAGTGAGAGGGTTGTAAGGCATAACCTCAAGCATTGGATATGAAGAAAATACATGATTATGTCTCATAACCGTTTCGCATTATACATGGTGTCCTTCTTTTGAGACCCTGATTGAGCATGACGGAACAAAATTGGGAGGCCATGGGAGTGCACGTCACGCTGAACAGCGTGAATGTGTTGATTGTTTTTTAGCAGGAGCGGCATTATCCAGGTTTTTTGAAAAGCCTGTTTCGGATTGGGAAGGAGGAAGGAGTGAAGGGCCTCTGGCGTGGTACTGGAGCAGCTCTGCTACGGGAAGCCTCCTACTCGAGCATCCGAATGAGTTTATACGAGCCGTTGAAGCATGTAAGTTGTGTCCAGAGAGAATTTAATTAACGTCCCTGTGTTGGACCGATTTCATGGAGGAGAGGACAAGCTTCTTTCTTAGAGATTTCTGTCCATCTTCACGTCGATTAAGTGTGGATTGTCCTAAAAGAGCTGTCCACCAGCTGTAATGCACCAGCTATTTTCTACCAAAAACTAGCAAGCAAAGTTTTAATTTAAAGTAAACCAATGTTAGTTTGATGAGTGCTTTTTGATGCAAGATTGAAGAAGCAAAAACGGGAGTTTCTTGGATCCAACCCATCTGTTACTTGCATTTAGGTCTTCCTGCCTGAATGGAATGGAATGGGTGCAGGCCTGGACCGGTGATGACCCTGCAGCACACAGCCCTTTGTGGGTGAAGGTCGTGGCGGGGGCATCGGCAGGCACCATCGGAAGTGCAATCGCCAATCCCACGGACGTGGTGATGATCCGGATGCAAGCCCCGGTGGTTGGCACCACCATTTCAGGTATCTTGCAGAACTGATTCCAAGAGAGGATGATCTAGATTCCATTCAGGAATGTTCTGTTGATGTTGAAAAGCTCCTTGAATTGTGCCAGTCAAATCTCAATACGAACTGCGTGCATGACCTCAAAACCAGTAGCATCGTTGTGGGTGTAATGCATGCTGGTTTCTTTCTCCAAGGAGCCACCACACATTGGCAGTACCGCGGGCCTTTCGAAGCATTTGGCGCCATTGCCAGGACGGAAGGACTGAGGGGCCTGTACCGGGGAGTCGGACCAACAATGCAGAGAGCAGCCATTCTCAATGCAGCGCAGATTCCCAGTTACGACCACACCAAGTCCACGCTCCTCCAGTCGGGGCTCATGCAGGAAGGCGTGGCGTGCCACTTGGTGTCGTCCATGACCGCCGGGCTGGTGACGGCCGTCGTCATGTCACCCATCGACCTGATCAAAACCAGGTCAGTTACTAACTTCAGAAGGACTCAGGTCATTAGTTTCACGGCTTTCATATGACCAATTGGATTTGACCACTTCAATTAACTGTGAAAAGTGTGATTCAATCCCCAGAAAATGCATGGATGGCTGGATTTGCATTGCACCATGTATACCGTAGTTTGACGGTCGAAGGTTTAACGTCGGTGATGATGTTCTCAGTTGTTGTGAATATTGATTGTTTTGGGGAGCATGCAGGATCATGCAGCAAGCTCTTCAGGCGGGTGGTGGCGAGGGTGTCTTATACTCGTCCACTCTGGATTGTTTGGGGAAGACCCTGCGGTCCGAAGGACCACTTGGGCTTTACAAAGGATTCATTCCGGTGTGGATGCGGATTGGCCCGCACACGATCATCACCTTCTTCTTCTACGAGCAGTTCCGGAGAGCGCTTGGCATTCGACCTGTTTGAGCTTTGACAAGGTTGCAAGATTGTGTGGGTGTAAGGTGTGTACAACTCAGTAAAGAGTCCTAATAAGCTGTTATTGAACTCCCCTTAGTTTTAATTTTTAGTTTGTCATATTGACAATTGGATGACATTTTCAACGAATTTCAAAGTGTTGATTTTTAAGTGTACCCAACATTGATCTCATGTTGAATGTATATACAGGAGTCATTCATAGGAACTGAGGGTCACATTCAAGTAGATGTGGATACCTTACTTTTCTGTAGAGCGTATTGTTCAGAATGCCGGACACGACCTAGTACCGTGTGGGTGGGTGGAAGCACTCAATCTCCATAGCCGAACTCTGACGGTCCTACTGAATTGAAGTCTTCGGTTCCAATTAAAGATGGTATTTCTATTTTATGATTTTAATCCCATGAGGCTACACGTGCATTGTTTAGATTGACTTTCAACGGATGACCTTTACCGGTACTGTGAAGTGCAAATGCAACACATAATTTCGTAAGCGTTTACAGAGTCGATATCAAGTTACAGGGTGGAACGCGGTTTTGATTCAACGTGGTGGCGGAAGGCCCATTGATCACTACCAAGAGATGGATAGTCCTGCAGCGTAAGTTAGGAAGCTTATGTGTAATATTTAAGCCTGTAGTCTCCACTTCGAGACTCAAGAATAGAATACTCCAAGAAAAACTGGAAGGAGGATGCACTGAGTGTCTTTCAAACCATGCACTGGATGTACTTCGGCGTTCATTACTAGCTGAGAAATTAATGTGGATAGTCTTACTGAATTCCCATCGTTGTACGTCGTCGTCTTAAAGCTTTCGGGTCTAGTGGCATGCCCTGGAGCTGCAGCAAGTCACCCACACGAAATTTTTAATTAGATCCTCTTCCCAGCTTCACTTTTCTTTCGGTTAGTTGTTTTCTTTGTCGTCCGAAACGGTTTGGCCTTCATTGTCCGCCTCCCTTTGAGATTGAGAGCTTCGCTGCTCTCTGTTGTCGGTTTGGTCGATTGACTTTGGTCTAGTTGGCACATCACGTTAGTTCTCAAGAAGGGAAAAGCAAGAGAAAGAGAAGATTAGATTCATCCACGATTATCAAAACAAGACGAAAATTCAGCTCAAATTCACAACTATGAATTGATCAGTTTCGCAGTAATCCCAACTGAACACCACCGAGAGACTACCGAGAGAAAATCAATAAACAAATCATGAGACGGAGACAGAGAAGGTTCAAGCAGCTCACAACTGAATTTCTGGCAATAATGTGGTCATCTTTCACGCTTGATTTCTTCTGCTTTAGCATCTGCAGTACAATTGATTGAACCATGTGTTAATGAGATCAAATGGAGGTGATTACTTTGGATGTTTCCCGCGATGAATTTGACAAACACCTGACGAGAATAGTTACAACAATTTAACAATAGAACAATTACTGCACTTTGTGTGTGTCGATCTCTTACATCAGCTTCTAATTGAAGCTTGGGATTGATCTTGAGCAAAGACTCCAATAGGAATATGTCAGCGCCATGTCTGGCTAAGATGGCTACGCTAATCGGTATTCCTCGCACGTTCCCCACAGGAATAGTCACCTGTCAGCAAAAATTTCAAACCCCCATTGTTGATCCCCAGCCTATATTTCGTATCATATTCATTTAAAACCGAGCAGCACATAGAGATGATGATTGTTGAAACTTACTTGACAGCAACCTGCCATGGTTGCAATGCTCAGAATACTCAAAGCTCTGGACTCAAAAATTTCCAGTTCTTTGGACCTGGCTAATTTACTCGGCGGCAAGCTGGGTATGGATGGTATCACCAGCAATGCATCCATCTGTAGCATAAGTTGCCACAACACCTTGATTAGTATAACTCTTGATCCTGGTTGCTATGACGAGTTTAATCTTCAAATGCGATTGAAATTACAATGTTCGAAATTGGAATTGAGTAGCCATGTTAAGGTATTGAAATATATTTTGAATTCTTATAATTATTTTCCTGTGGTAAGCAGCAATGAAAACGAATTAATTTTGGATTACCAACAGAAGCTCGTTTATGACAGCCCGCGTTTCATCCTTGACTTTGAGAGCCATTCTATGCAATCCATCTAGATGAGGAGCCATTGCAAATTTCACTCGCACATCGACATCCGGAGAGAGCTCTGGATCGTTTTCTTTGAACCACATACGGTGTTTCTCTTTGAACTCTCTCCTGGCGACACACGTACAGTACAGTAGCAAAAACTCACACCCAGCAGATCATAAATATCAAGTGACTGCATGTATGTTGCTGTTTACATATGAATGATTTCTCGAATTTATTAAGCCTTCCAGTTCATTGATAAGGGGTTTCTGAGAAATAGAAAATAAATTCCGTCAGAAATTAAGCCATGGTGACGTGGATCTATTAATTTACCGCAATATCAAGAGCATGGCGTCTCGGAGTCCATCAAAAGTTGTATATCGGGACGTGTCTTGCTTGAGAAGTCGCTCCTCCTCCATCAGAAAGTTGCGCAGGGTGGGAACATTGGTGGCGATATGCGTTCCAAGGTTCACATGGCGTACGAGACTGCCTGACAAGAGGATCCATTCCACATTAGCACTGACAACTGAAACAGAGTATCAGTTCAATGACCATCTCATGATATGTAGAAGCCCATATTAATGGTGCAAAGATAATCAAGGCTGGATCATGCATTCATGAGGAGATCGAATGAATTGCAAGTTATCAACCTACGTCCTAGAGACTCCGAAATCGCCCTCGCGAGCAGATCCGCAGTTCGAACGGACGAGATGGTGGACAAGCCGAAACAATCGTCCGCAACAAGGACTTGCGCAGGCGAGCCCCAGTCCAACTCCGGTTGCTGCAACAGCACCTTCACGACTTGGTGCAGCACATACAGATCCCTGGAAAACACCCCTGCATCGTTATCACCCACCGAATGATGTCAATTCTCCACCAGACTCAGTCAGCAACAGTACGTGAATTTTCCATACTGCTAAATTAAAAGAGACGGGCATCAATTAATGTCTTTCTAATCCTTGCAAACCACGAGAAATTCTTGAAAACAGACAGACATCAATGAATTAACCCCTAAAGAACCCAGGGTTCAAGGTTTAGAAATGGCCAATTCAACTAATCATTTAGTGAAAAGTATGATTCAGATATATAAGACCAGATTCTATATCACCGGCATCAGTGAAGAACGCTCTATATGCTGGTCAAAAATTAAATAAAGTCGGTCTAAAGGTTGTCCCCATATGGCTGGCCTAGTACTGAAAACTGCTAAAAAAAACACGAGGCCTTCACGGGCTAAATTAAAGGTTGATGCAGTTGATTTCACGATTGAGATGCTTACCTACAACATCAAGGCTTGGCGACACTGGAGTTACTCCAACAGTCGAAATAACTCCATGGGACGCACGGAAACCATAAATGCCACAAAAGGCTGCCGGTATTCTCACTCCTCCTATGGTATCAATTGCTGCAAAACCTCATGCACCTTCAATGTCGACTAGGTTTACCAAGCCCCAAGGAGATAGAGTCTTACAAAGGAATCAATGATGGACTGGAATATCGAATGTGATAGAGTAACAATTTGATCTCAACAATTTCATTGGTTCTTGTAACCAAAGTGCACTCTCCGCATCTGTACAGTGATCTCCCAATGAAAGCACTCCTAAAGATATATTGGTAAAAATGCTTCAGACAACTGCTGCAAATAGAATTCTCTACCTAATTGTACACGATTCATTTGGATAATGCGAGAAGTACTTGCTGATTGAATATTAGATACAGTTTGATTGAAATTTCATTTCATGAGCGGGTGCATGCCCTACAATATACATACCCAGTGCAAAGTCGACGTCATTGGAAGCCACTGCCACCCCCGAGCCACTGGCCGCTCCTCCTGCGAAGTGTTTGGGAGCTACAGGATTCTCGGCCGCGCCGTCACGCTTATTTCTACCAAACATGCTGCCCCACCATCGACGAAAACCACCTTTCAAACGTAACTTCCTATGAGGACCAAGCAAGCTGCCCCCACATAGATAGACCATCCTTCAACACGTACTGGAAAGCAGGGACATGGGATACTGTTCCTCACTACTGGTCTGTTCACCATCGATCGGCGTCAACCCCTAATGTATAGACCAAGGATTCGTGGCTATAAAAAGAATTGTGAAATCTATACTCAGATAGGACCAAATTTGATATCACTAAAATCAGTGAGGCACGTTGCATGTGTTTGTCGAGAAATCCAAAAAAATTGAACAGAAGAAAGTGCCCGTGTGACCTCCTCAAAACTGCTCAAAAAAAGATGAGGTCCAATGAGATGGTACCTCAGGCCGAATTCGTCCATGGCGTGCTTTCCCTTGCTCACGGCCCCTGCTTGGAGCACAAGCGTGATTGCCACTGCCGTTTGCGTGGCTGGCTCGTGAGTTTGCTCCCAGTCATAGCTTCCGAATCCCGTGATCACTGACTCCACATCAAAGCTACTCATCACCAAAATTCATGCACATCAGTTGCGCACTCAATCAAGCTTCCCAAATGACATGAAATCTCGATCGGATGAGAGAGACGAGCCCTTACACATCTTGATAGCCGAACTTGCAGTGGCCGAGGTCCAAAGCCGTTATTGCTGCTTTCGCCGGCTCTTCGGGTTTGGACTGCCCGATGTAGAGCTGAGGCAGTTTTGGCATACTGGGCAAACTGGGCAAACTGGGGAGGTCCGGCAGGTCGGCGAAATTCGGAAGCGTGATCTTGCCATTCTTCACCAGCGCGTAGATGCCTGCGATGCCAACCACGGATAACCCCAATAAAATGATTTTCTTCCCGGAGACGCGGAATGTGATTCTCTGCCAATCAAGAGCAGGAAATCTCGACGCTGGTGGAGGTGGAGGTGGAGATGGTGGCGGTGATTCCTTGGGCGGACATGGTGGCAAAGGATGTTTGGAACCATGTGTTCTGGTTGCCACATTGGGCGATGCTTGCGTTTCAACTCGCTCTCGCATTTTGTCGGATGCGTCCTTACAGGTTGTTTCCCAATTTCATTAACACATCAACCAAATCACAACGGCAACATCGATGACTGTTTCTCAACATCTCGACTTCAGGAGCGGCCGATTGCATTATGGAGCAAGTGATATATAGTGGAAGGAGATGGCACTCTGTACCATCCGATTGCAATTAGAGCTCTACCGAACTGCAAATCTCTTCATAGAAGTAATTCAATATCACATTCTCCAAACTAATGATACTCAGAATTAAACGAAAAAGGCATCGTATAGATTGCGCGCACACCAGCAAATTCAAACCCTACTTACCTCTCTGTTAGGTCAGACCTAAAAAGAAGAGCACTGCGTTACTCTTGCTCCCATCAACCCTATTTTGAAAAGGGTACACTCTAGAGTTGACAGATTCAACACCTGATAAGGTTTTCATCTACAATAATACCGACATGATCCACAAAAAGATCGCGCAGAACTGCAGCGAGAAGCGTGATTGACTGACTGACTGACTGACTGGGGTATGGGTGAGGTCAGTCACGAGGAGAATCCCGCTGGGCCCCTCCAATCATTTCGGCAGTTAACAAAAGTGGGAGTCATGTGTTGCAACATTGAAATCCTCATTGCTGTCGTCATTCGGATCCAGTGTCATCACAAACTGTGTGAAGACGACTCCTTCCACATGGATCTTAAATTTCATATTAGTGAACCTGAATCCAGGAAACGGAGGTTTCACAAGTGTCAAGCATGACCTAAGTTTTTCTTAGGGTTGACAACTTTCGAAAAGGGCCGAGGAACATCTGACAAAAGACCATAGTCACTTGTGGAAAGCATCAGATCCGAGGGGCCGCAATGATAAGTTAACCTCTCTGAGTCTCTGAGCATCCTTGTCACTGGTTGACGACAATCCACCAGTGAGTGACAGGAATAGAACCCCAAACAGATGTGGATGAAGGGCGGTATCCGACATGGCGGGAGGACATTCGTAGCTCGCAAGCCCTAATTTTATCTTCTCCACTAAGTGATTTCCGAAGTGTAAGCTTGTTAGTATTTCTCCTGGTAAGTAAGTTTTTTGGGGGGTGAATGGACTTCCGTCCTTGTTCGTCAGTGGATTGTTCGGTAGTTAGATCAGGTGTTTGTGTTCTTTTGTGTTTCCTGTTCGAGAGCATTCGGTTGGTCCTTCCATTTGAGCCGCAATTCCAGAAGCTGAGTATGAAGATGATCTTTCGGGGTTCTGGATGTGTGATTAGGTGATTGCATCAAGTCTCTGCGAGTGTTTATGTACAGTATTCTCCATTACTCCGGAACACAGGAAACAGGGGATGCAGTAGCAGGTGCAGGAGTTGAGCTTTTGAAGACTAACTTAGCAGGAGTTCTGCTTTGGGGGGACTTCGGAAGACTTTGTGCTAAAGGGATCTATTATGATGGATGAGTATGTTGCCGAGCGGGGAGTGAGGGTACTTTGTGACTGGAACTCTTTCGATTTCACTCCTTGTCGAGATTTTAGAACCGGACAAGGGGCTTAAGAATGTGATTCCAACAAGACACTTGAAGGTTTTGTCCGAATTTGAAGCTGGAAGAAAGGATAGTATTGTTAGGAAGCCATTTTGGTGCTCTTTTGTTTGTTTTCGAGGCGCCATGCCGGGGGAGAAGCTTTTGGGGGTTCTGGTCGGCCTTGGGATTGCGGGTTTTTTCATCTTTCGGCGAGTTCTCAAAGGCGGCAAGAAGCACAACGGTGCTTTCATTGAGTATTTGGAGTTGCTACCTCCACCTTCTCCACCACCGCCCAGCGCTCCACTTCCTCTTTCAGAACTCACATTTGCCATTAAGGATATGTAAGTAAATGCTGTTTGTTAGTTGCAATTTCCGTATTCCTGTTCTCCAGTAATTTCAATTCTCACATACACCTCTACTAGCGCATTCTCTGCATTGGTTATTGCTACGCAAACCCGAAGTCGTTGTGGTTTATGAAGTCTTTTCATATTTTGAGCTTTACTTGAGAATTCTTACATTTGACAGAAGCCGAAAGGTTTGCTTTGAAACGATCATTCTTTTGCGAAAGGGCTTCGTTTTAGTATTCTGGACCGAAAGCGAGGGTCCAGAATACTAAAATGAGAGCAATTGAGGGTCGTTTCTCGTGTGGGACATTGAGTCCAGAGTTTTCAATTTGTTCTAGATTGTGAGAGCTCGCTGTTGACGGAACTGGTAGATCGCTCGGTTTTCATCGTTACTGCAATATTTCCGGATCGCAAGCTGTTGCTCCAAGTAGTCGATATCTAGGGTTTTGAATATCTTTACAACTTTGGTTTTGACTAGGTAATGGCAAACGAGGACACGGTAGGGTCCGGTTGGCACGGTAGGTACTAATTTGCTTAGTATTTTTGATAACGGTGTCCTTGACTTCCATTACCGGAATGCAAATGCCATTTGTAACTTACAAACCAAAATTTTACCCGTCAAAAGAAAGAATTTGGTACCTAATCTACAGAATTAAATTGTAGGATCTTGAAGATCGTGTTACCTAGCACTGCACTCTGACCTTGAGGGTAAGAATGTGTACTTGAATCTCAATGGCTTGCAATACGGGCTCTAATCCTCCTGTTCTCAACCATTGAGCCATTACAGCTTCAAAATCTTGCGTTGCCAGTATGACTTTTTAAATGTCAAAGATGAATTTTCAGCTCTTAACCCTGCTAAATGTGATGGAGGACAGATTCGATGTGGAAGGATATGTAGCAGGTTTTGGGAATCCAGACTGGGCATCATCACATGAGCCTGCCACGCGAACTGCTCCTGCTGTGAAAGCTCTTTTGGAGACAGGTGCAACGTGCGTCGGCAAACTTCATATGGATGAGCTTGCTTACTGGTGAATCTTTCTTCCTTCCTTGGTCCTTTCTGCTGGAATTTTGTTGAGTCGTCCTCCAAAGAGTTTTGTTATAACCTCTGGAGAGAGTAAGAGGACCAAATTGGACATCGTGTTTTTTTCACCACTTTTTATTGGGTCAAGCGGGGTCTTTCTTTTGTACAATTATGTTTATTTTCTGACGAACATGTGCAAGATTCTTCACTGGTCCTGGTGATATAGAAGTTGATTTTGTCTGAATTATATTTTCGACAATATGATCAATCAAATTGGAAATATGGTTCTTAAGGGTTAAAATCTTGCACACCCAGAATATTGAATTTATGTGATGTGTGGCAGCATCTTTGGAGAGAATAAGCACTATGGAACACCAGTCAATCCTGCAGCACCAAACCGTGTGCCAGGAGGATCATCAAGTGGGTCAGCAGTTGCTGTAGCCGCAGACTTAGTAGACTTCTCACTAGGTGGGTATATCTCTAATCCAAGTGTCTATGCATGCCGAGTTAGAAACCGACAGATAATTGTTCTAAGCAGCAGCAGAAGCTGACTTGGTCATGATGAAGCTGAACTAGTCACTGCTCACTCGTAATACCAATAAATTTGGTCAATGAGACTTCTATTCATTCTTCAGAATGACGGGCTTGTCCTCTAGTCAGTTCCTTAACTGGAGCGGGTGCATTGTATCTTGAAGACAAAGCTTTATGTATTTTGTGCATACATTTTTACAAGGTCTGGTTGTCTGCCTTTTTTATTGACCCAAGTTTTTTGGTGCTAGGTACGGATACCGCTGGTAGTGTGCGAATTCCAGCGGCCTTTTGTGGGATTTTGGGGTTTCGTCCTTCATTGGGAGCTGTTTCAGTAGTTGGAGTTATTCCTATGGCACAAAGTTTTGATACTGTTGGTAAACATCCTGTCCCCTCTTTTGATTTCACTCTAGAGCATGTCATGTTCTGTGTGGTTTGCTTGGCACCATTGTGTGTTTCTGTTTACACTGGATTATCTTACTGTAGTTTCTCTTTCTTGGTTATCTACGTTCCTGAAGTGCCGACTTTCGTAAAGTTCATACCTGGAGTACTTTTGAACGGCTTTTGATGGTTTTAATGAGAAACTGTATTTTGCAGGATGTTTTGCAAGAGATCCAATAATTTTGCGGCAAGTAGGGCACGCTTTGCTTCAGCTCCCTTTCATGAACGTGAGGCAACCACGACGGTTCCTCATCGCTGAGGATTGCTTCAAACTCTCATTAATTCCGAGCGAAGAATCTATGGCTGGGGTCGTCAGATCGATTCAGAAGCTTCTTGGACGTATGTATATTGCCATTTCCTGTCACTGCTTTCGAAGGATTTTTCTGTCAGTTCTAATGTTTTTCTTTTCATAGATGCCTTTGGTTTCTCTCTTAACAATTCCCTGCTGCCCAGTTTCCACAATGCGGATCATATCATTCTAGAGTATTGTTGACCTCCCATCCTTTTTACTGTAGCTGCACTGTGGTTGGCAGCAACGACACTTGCCACAGCAGTTGGCTGAGTAGCAAGGTTTGAACTCAAGATGTGAGAGACTCTATATCAAAGAAAGAAGATGTGAGAGAATCAGAGTATCTTGGATACACTGATTCTTCCTTGAATTAGCATTTCTGCCCAAGGTGTTCGTAAGAACTTTCCAGAATTTTGTGCTAGGTTCAGGCGTTATGAATACGTTGTTGATTAATCTGTTTGTTGTCGCTGCTTTAATCGCAGGGCAAGTGTTGCAGAATATCAATCTTGAAAATTATTTGGAAAGGACTGTACCAAGTCTCAAGGATCTACAAAGGGAGATTAGTGGCGGCTCAAATTTGGGAGCACTGTCCTTACTTCGGTTTGCGATGCAGATCATTCAGAAGTGGGTACCGTGTCAAAACAGCCGCATGTCGAAACTGAATATTTTGGATTTGGTGATTAGGAGCAAAAAACTTGTTTTTATCTTGTTTGTGTCTTATAGATTTCCGTGTTAGTCAACGGTGTTTTATTTCGTTTTTACGTTGCAAGTAACATGGACACAGTGTGAATGGTTCGAGTATTCTTTATTTAGTTTCAGTATTGTATCTTGGCCTTTTTACAGGTGGGAGTTCAAGGTAAATCATGAAGAATGGCTGACCACCGTAAAACCTGACCTAGCCCCTGCTTTAGCTGCACGTACAAAAGCCGCGCTTGAGACCAACTCTCATTCGTTGCCTCTTGTCAAGAGAATTAAGGACGAGGCTCGCTATGCAATCAATGATCTTCTTAAGGTAAATGCGAAGTTGCAGTAAAGGTTTTCTTTGGCTTTCATATAAATTTTGCAATCTCTCTTGCATTTGCCCTAAACTCCTAAAATACCAGAGGCCCAAATTTGGGGTTTTTATCAGTTTTGAGCAGGTCATATGGGGGCTTTCTTAACTCTGTTATTGATTTGCTATACAATGTTTTTCACTGATTCCGGTGATGTAAAGTTTGACCCCATCTGAATTACATTTTTCACATTACATCAAACAGCTAATTGTTCATTTTTAAACAGTGAGTCCATGATCCTTTAGGACTTAACTCGCTTGCTTTCATTTTGGTCGTAAGATTTCATCAATCTGGTTGGCAGCAAACTTTGACGGTATTGTATGTAACAGGACGATGCGCTTCTGGTTATGCCTACAGTTCCAGATATTCCTCCCAAATTAGAAACCAAAGCAGCAGCACTTGAAAAATTTCGGACAAGAACCATGGATTTGATATGTGTGTCAGGGATGTCGGGCTGCTGTCAGGTACCCAACCCCATTTTCCTTGGCATATTAAAATTTGGCTGCGTTTCTAAGATGTAATCTTTGTCGAGATGGTCATCTTCTATTGTGGAATGTGTATACCGTGGATTCCACTGTTCCCTCAAAGGCCTGGAACTACAGGTGTAGGAGAAGTGGTATGATGTCACTTCCTGTAATGGTCCTATTTTTGTTTGACGAACCCGAATCAATGCAGGTTACGATGCCAGTAGGAGAGCATGAAAACGTGCCTATGGCAGTATCCCTACTCGCAAGACAAGGGTCTGACCGGTTTCTACTAGATACAGTACTAGCATTATTTTCCTCATTACAGGATGAGGATAAGACCGCTGGTAACCAATATTCTACTTTGAGGAACGGTAACAGTGATGCTGCTGAGTTGGCCAAGGAAAAGGTGTGTAAGTTTCAAAATCTTACATGAGTATGTAATTCAGGCGTTCTTTTGCTCCACTTGGAGAAGGAATCATAACTAGGACACTCGACTTTAGTTCAGGTATAATGTAATTGACTTATAGCCTACAATGTTTGGAAACATGGTGATAGTTTTTTCTGTGATGTGCAGGGTAATGCAGCATTCAAGGATAAGGATTTCAAGAAAGCTCTGGGCCATTACACTGACGCTATACGTTTAAATGGACACAATCCAACGTACTACAATAATCGCGCCATGGCTTATCTTCAACTTGCCAGGTAGGTCTTTGTGTGGGCATATCTGGTTGCTGAAACTGACGCTATTTCTAATGTGTCATTTGTTTTGTTTTTCTTACGAGGGGGCTCACGTCGAGTTTGTATGCTTGCAGTTTTCTAGAGGCGGAATCTGATTGTACCACAGCATTGATCCTTGATAAGAAGGTGAGTGGTTGTCTCACTGAATCTTTTTCTATCATGGAGCAAGTGCAAGTGGATGTTGTTAAATTGTGTTCTCATTGTACATTTGTACATCCATGCTGCTTTGCCTCTGGCATGATTATTGATGACGGGTTGACTTGCAGAGTGTAAAAGCGTATTTGAGGAGAGGCACTGCTCGTGAATTTTTGGGATACTACAAAGAGTCTGAAGAAGGTTCCAAGCGTTTGCTCCCTGCTCTTGCCCTCCCATGTGCATGTGGCCCGGTTCTTTACCATGTCTGAATGTCTTTTATGAAAACAGGGTTGCAGTAAAATTAGACTGTTTAAGGAACTTTTAGAAAGTTATTTAAAGAAAAAAAAATTCCATGACTCATGGGAGGGGTCTCCCTTTGGTCACAATGATCATGTATCGTTTACGTGTTATTTAATCTCACACCGTTTCTCCTACTTAACAAAGTTCATGATCAAGTCAAGTCAAGTACACATTATGTTTATACATAAGTTCAAATTGCTTTTGTCATTCAATTTCTAATTTCCGTGATTCTGATCTATTATGCGTGTGCAGATTTTAGGCAAGCTCTCGTATTGGAACCCACCAACAAAACAGCTAGTGAGGCAATCAGAAGGATTAAGAAGCTTCTATGAATATTGAAGGTAGGGACAAGTTTTTTTTCTTGCTCAATTTTTCCTAGATCGTCCGAACGGATGGGCTGAACTTTCTCTTTTTGCTTTTGTTTTTTCCCCCTTTCATATCCACATAGTTGGAAACCTGTGTGTGACGGCTTTTGCTCATCAAGGCTTAGCCACTAGTGTAGAAATCCTGTTGAGAACACTGAATTGAGGATGGTTAGGGAGTGTTCAGTCAGTGCTGGACCCATGGCATTCTATGTTGAGAGTGTTCAATGTGCATAGGAGAGAAGGGAGAGTAGCAATCCTTGAAGTGGGTGTTGACGGCAGCTAGTCACGAGTATATTTGAACGCATCACCTGCTTTGATCGCCTCTGTATTTTAGTCATATTGAGCTGTAATGTTGTTCCGGAATTGAAATGAAACCTGATTCCATATTGCTCTCTTCCACCTCCTTGACAATGAACCTTGAATGCCTGGAAGAAGCTAAACCCTTAAATGCCTGATTCCTTTTTCGAATTTTGGCACATTTTTGCTTTATATCTTTGTACAGAAACATCATTTAACAGGAATTTCATGAAATTGAGCATAAGGAAGATTGTTTTGTCAACATTCAAGTATTACATTGGATGAATGAGAAGTTACTTGGATTAAACTATCCAGTGAAAAGATGCAATGCACCTGGTTTCATTTAACACCCCCCCCCTCCTCGTTGTAAATAAATAAGAGCCGTTGGTTTAAAAATAATAATTTCCCTCCCCCCCTCTGACATTGTTGATCTTAAAAAATAAGAAATATTGATATGGATACAGGTATTAGTATTGATATAGATATTGGTATGGGAACATTTTGAGATACGATATGAGATATGGTACAATATGGATACGGATACACACAATAATATATGGATACAAAATACATAAGTCATTAACCCATATTATTTGGCCAAATAGGTTGGTCTATAAAATATAAGTATGGTTGGAGGGGTTGTATTGTCCCCTTGGAAGACCATTTTTCTTTTCGGGACCAAATGGGATTCTGGGTAGGTACCTATGGGCAATTCATTTCTGAATGTAATTTTTCTTTTTTGCATGGATTAGTTTACTTGCTAAAACAATCTCACCATTGGGATTAGTGCATTTTAATTTCATCTAAAATATAAGAATATTTTAGATTTTCCTTCTATCTTGTACCTACTTCTATTTAACAAATTTTTTAAGAATGATAATTAAGTTTTTTTGAGCTTTTCTTTTTTTCCTAGACTCTCAATTCAATTCTCTACTATAAAGATTTAAAGCTCAAAATGATGTAGTGCAAAAATTTTAAGTTAAAAATGTTTGAAGTCAAAAAATCTAGTCCCGCAATGTGTTGAAAAACTTGTTTTTTTCACTTTAAATGCAAATATCTTGCAACTTGTGCAGTCAAAAATTCTAAAACAATTTCCACACATTTTTATACTAGTTAGGTGTAAGATCCTACGATTAGACGTGGAAAAAACATTTTTCAAATTATTTTACTCTTTGCTATAAAAATGGCAGTTTTGAGCATTTTTTGGCAGAAAAAAGACCTTGAGCCTTTAGAGGTTAAAAACTTAAAATAAAATTAATTATATTTTGAATTAATTTAGAATGAGCAATGTGCCTCACTATGCACTCAAACTATGTTCTTAGAAGAGACTAATAGTCTGTATCATTCTTAAACAATGCTTGCAAGCCTTCCATTCATCATCCAGAACAACCTAGGAGGGTAGAAAATAAACTTTTTTATTTTGTAGTAATAAATTTAAAACTCCATATTTATTGATGTACATTTGCATGTCTGAATTCAGGCCTTTGCACAAGGTCCCAATGACTAAATTCAAAAGCTTTCAAAATATGGACTTTGGAGTGCTTATTGCTTAAGGGTTGACTAAAAAATAAAGCATTGTGTGTCTAATAGTTGAGATCGTGTTGGGGGATCTTATTGTTAACTCATAGTTACATTTGACTTGTTAGAAACTTTCATGAATTGAATGGACTTTTAGTCCTATAGGGTTAACGTGACCTATTATTAATTGATCATTTGCTTCAAAATTTAAAAAAATTAAACTAATATTATCCTTAGTTAGTAAATTAAAAATATAAGATAATTGCATCATCCATTTCTAAATCCTATTTCTACAAATTCTTGATTAAGTGAGAGCTTGGAGTTAATTTTGACTACACCTATTTTCAGCACTTTGAAAATGTATAGTTTATTCACACAGTGTCAAAAAAATGCATGATGAGAAAATATAGATTCTTCTTTTGACTTCCCAAGAAAATCCAAAAATAAAACTTAAATAAGTTAATAGTACGAAACATATACAAGTGGGGGTGAAGCCTAGAAAATAAAATGAAATAAAATATTCTCATTGACTAAAAAATTTGAAATGGTACAACTTGATTATAATAACAAGAGTGTTGAAAACTTTTTGTTTATTTGGCTTGGTAAAGTGACCTTTAATGTAGTTTCAGTACATTATCTTAAGAAGGAGGTAGCCTATCACCAAAATATACATCAAATTTTTTTTTGTCAAATTCTTTAATGAGTAGGTGCATTTTATGTTTCTATAATATCTTTGAAAGTCATACATGACACTTTTCTTGAGAGTTCTTATAAGGTTAACTCTTAACTCCTAAGAGTTTGAGGGGAGAGGCAAATGTAAATTTTGAATAGTTTTGGCAAAGTAAACTATGATATAAGTAGAATTTAGATATCAAATCTTCATTTTCAACATTGTTTTGCAACTCCACCGAATGCTACTATTCATCTTCTAAATACAGTAACTACACCTAAAATGGACCACTCCTTAAAATCATCCCTTATTTTGAAGAAAAATTAAATAGGAAAGATGCCAAAAATAGTATGTATTACAAAGGCACAAGTAAGGCGGAATTAGTGGCCATTTAAAATAGTATATAGCTCTATTTATAATATTGTGGAGAAGACAATTTTACGAGTGGTCAATTTTGGGTTGTTTTAACTTCTTCTCTATGACATATTTTGAAACATCATTTATCAGGAATTTCATGAAATTGATCATAAGGAAGATTGTCTTGTCAACATTCAAGTATTACATTGGATGAATGATGAGAAGTTACTTGGATTAAACTATCCAGTGAAAAGATGCAACGCACCTAGTTTCATTTAACACCCTCCCCCCCTCCTCGTTGTAAATAAATAAGAGCCGTTGATTTAAAAATAATAATTTCTATGCCCCCCTCTGACATTGTTGATCTTAAAAAATAAAAAATATGGATATGGATACAGGTACTAGTACTGGTACAGATATTGGTATGGGAACATTTTGAGATACAATATGAGATATGGTACAATATGGATACGGATACATACAATAATATATGGATACAAAATACATAAGCCATTAATCCATATTGTTTGGCCAAACAAGTCGGTCTGGAAAATATAAGTATGGTTGGAGGGGAAGTATTATTTCCTAAAAGATTGCTATTCCTTTGGGGGACAAATGGGATTTCGGGTAGGTACCTACGAGCTAAATTTTTGTTGTGATTATTTGAAACTTTTAATGAAGATAGAAAAACTGGTAAGTTTTGTAGGAATATAATTTTTTTCACAATTGGTGCCCGGGAACAACAGTTATGAGCAAATAAGCTCAAAACAGGGAGTGCCGGGCAACTTGGGCAGCAAAAAAAAAATTTGAAAATTTGAAAAAATAATTGAATATTTTTTTTCTCATATAATATATTTTTGTCTATCTGAAAAGTTTTGATTCATTTCATTTGGATTTGTTATGAGAAAGTTATGGACATTCTTGTTTTTCGGGCAGTTAGAGCATCTTATTGAAAAAAATAACTTCTAGGATTCATTTCTGAATGCAATTTTTCAAATTTTTCAAATTTTTCTTTTTTTCATGGTTTAGTTTACTTGCTAGAACAATCTCACCATTGGGATTAGTGCATTTTAATTCCATCTAAAATATATGAATATTTTAGATTTTCCTTCTATCTTGTACCTACTTCTACTAAGGCCTTATTTGTTGAAATGAGACAATCTACAAATTTTGAGACTTCAACCCTAAAATAGTTATAGTGATTTATTGTTGAATCGATGATAAGACGAGACTGCAACTTTTGGGCAATTAAAGGTTTTTACATATATTAATATATTAAAATCTCAAATTACCAAATAGTCTCAAAATTGAACAATTATAACGATTTATCTTCGAGTTGACAATAAAATTAAGACTATACTTTGTCCAAATATAACAAATAAGGCCTTTATTTAACAATTTTTTTAAGAATGATAATTAAGTTTTTTTGAACTTTTTTTTTCTCCTAGACTCTCAACTCAATTCTCTACTATAAAGATTTAAAGCTCAAAATGATGTAGTGCAAAAATTTTAAGTTAAAAATGTTTGAAGTCAAAAAATCTAGTCCCGCAATGTGCTGAAAAACTTGTTTTTTTCACTTTAAATGCAAATATCTTGCAATCTGTGGGGTCAAAAATTCTAAAACAATTTCACACATTTTTATACTAGTTAGGTGTAAGATCCTACGATTAGATGTGAAAAAAACATTTTTCAAATTTTTTTACTCTTTGCTATAGAAATAGTAGTTTTGAGTGTTTTTTGGCAGAAAAAAGGCTTTGGGCCTTTACGGATTAAAATGAAAATTAATTATATTTTGAATTAATTTAGAATGAGCAATGTGCCTCACTATGCACTCAAACTATGTTCTTAGAAGAGACTAATAGTCTGTATCATTCTTAAACAATGCTTGCAAGCCTTCCATTCATCATCCAGAACAACCTAGGAGGGTAGAAAATAAACTTTTTTATTTTGTAGTAATAAATTTAAAACTCCATATTTATTGATGTACATTTGCATGTCTGAATTCAGGCCTTTGCACAAGGTCCCAATGACTAAATTCAAAAGCTTTCAAAATATGGACTTTGGAGTGCTTATTGCTTAAGGGTTGACTAAAAAATAAAGCATTGTGTGTCTAATAGTTGAGATCGTGTTGGGGGATCTTATTGTTAACTCATAGTTACATTTGACTTGTTAGAAACTTTCATGAATTGAATGGACTTTTAGTCCTATAGGGTTAACGTGACCTATTATTAATTGATCATTTGCTTCAAAATTTAAAAAAATTAAACTAATATTATCCTTAGTTAGTAAATTAAAAATATAAGATAATTGCATCATCCATTTCTAAATCCTATTTCTACAAATTCTTGATTAAGTGAGAGCTTGGAGTTAATTTTGACTACACCTATTTTCAGCACTTTGAAAATGTATAGTTTATTCACACAGTGTCAAAAAAATGCATGATGAGAAATTATAGATTCCTCTTTCAACTTCCAAAAAAATCCAAAAAATAAAACTTAAATAAGTTAATAGTACGAAACATATACAAGTGGGGGTGAAGCCTAGAAAATAAAATGAAATAAAATATTCTCATTGACTAAAAGTTTTGAAATGGTACAACTTGATTATAATAACAAGAGTGTTGAAAACTTTTTGTTTACTTGGCTTGGCTTGGTAAAGTGACCTTTAATGTAGTTTCAATACTGACATTACCTTAAGAAGGAGGTAGCCTATCACCAAAATATATATCAAATTTATTTTGATCAAATTCTCTAATGAATAGGTGCATTCTATATTTTTATAATATCTTTGAAAGTTATACATTACAATTTTCTTGAGAGTTCTTATAAGGTTAACTCTTAACTCCTAAGAGTCTAAAGGAAGAGGCAAATGTAGATTTTGAATAGTTTTGGCAAAGTAAATTATGATATAAGTAGAATTTAGATATCAAATCTTCATTTTTAACATTGTTTTGCAACTCTACCAAATGCTACTATTCATCTTCTAAATACAGTAACTACACCTAAAATGGACCACTCTTTAAAATTGTCCCTTATTTTGAAGGAATTGAATAGGAAAGATACCAAAAATAGTATATATTACAAGGGCACATGTAAGGTGGAATTAGTGGCCATTTTAAATAGTATATAGCTCTATTTATATTATTGTGGAGAAGACAACTTTACAAGTGGTCAATTTTGGGTTGATTTAACTTCTTCTCTATGACATGTTTTGATACTACTTGTGTCATTTCTTCATGTGCATCAAATGCATTTTGGCATCATCTACATGACACTTTTGGCACTCTATAGCTTGCATCTTTAAAAATTTATAACTAATTCACAATGCATCCAAAAATTAAAGGACCACTTGCATTTTGATTTATAGTCTTTGACCAATGTACAAAAAAATTGTTCATTTTTCAAGCTTATTCATGCCATTTTAGGTGTAATTACCTTCGCACATTGACATCATTAATGAAGAGATTCTATTTACATTGTACTATGCCATTGGTTGGGAGTTAAAATAACAAATTACGTAGGTGAGGCATTCATTCTCCAAAAAAATTGGGCATAATATTTTGCATTGATGAACTCTTCATGGCCCATTGGAGGTTCTCTAAGATGGAGACAAGTACCCTTCAGAATATAATTTTTTTATAATTTGATGCCCAAATCGGAAGTTATACTACACAAATAAATCTGAGCAATTCAAGCAGTTTGAGCATCTTTTGATGAATTCCCCATCTACTTCTAAAATTTATCAATAAATATATGTAATTTTTATGTAAATAAATATGATATCAATTATAAAAATGGACCTCTATTTTTGGTATACAAATTTAATTCCAAAAGGAATAAAAACTCTACTACCTAACTTGGTATCTCCTTCGACTGCCTTCAAGAAATTATGGGGGACAAATCAATGTATTCTCAAGTTCAAGATGGTACATGCTTGGCCCCCCCATATATAGTACTCCATCACTAATTCACCTCAAATTTTTCTATCTATAACTGAATCACAAAAGCATTTTAATCTAACTACAACTAAATGCTATCATCTTGAAATTCGTCCTCTTAATTCTTAAAAAAAATTCCACACTTTTCAAATATTTGTCTCTAAATTTTTGCCATTTTGATTTCAAACAACAAAAAATTCCTTGTTGCATAAAAAATCATCAAAAACTGATTAAGTATATTGCTACATTATTTGACCTCTTTATATTGCAAGGTGATTTAGAGTTAGATAGAACCGATATTTGCTTCTAAAAATCTTACAGAAGTGCACATAACAAGATGTAGTACTTGATGGTGTAGAGGCCCTCAATTTTGTGTGGAGCAAAAATTTGACTCTAAGAGGGCTCAAAGTTTAGTACCCCCAATTCATAGGAGTGAATTTTAGAGCAACACAATAACTTTGGTTAACACCATGATGTTATATACTATACTATACATAAAAGTTTGATTTGGAACTCAAGTGCTAATAAGTTAATATGCTCTTAAAGTGACCATTTAAGGGCTGGTCCGCCTTTTTCACAATCTTCCGTGGACAAAAATATTTTTGGATTATTTTTGAGAGAAAGAAAAATAGATGTGTTACCTAACACAAGTGGTTTTGTATTTTTCCAAGCATTTTTGAATTACTTATAAATTTTCAAAGATTTGGGGCATAGGCACCTATTTGTGAACAGAGGTCTTCCAAAATCTGTCCACTTGCAACTTGTAAAGAAATATGCGGAAATTAAAGACAATGATTGGTTCTTGCAATTGTAAAACTATTTTTTCTCAATGCATTCAATTGTTAAACTGGTCCATTTAAGGATCACCCCCATCTCCATTCTCCACCTAAAAATAGGGTTGGTTTGAAGAAGATGGAGGCTTTTAGAGCGCACTACCTTACATGAGATTCTCAAGGGTCCACATCACCTCACACTATCCACAAGATGACATGTGGCACTTTTTTATTTACAAAAATGACTAAATTTATGCTGAATCTGACCTTCATGAAGGGTAACGTACATCTATGGTGAAAATTTCAGATTTTTCGAGTAAATTTTGTATTTGATATGAATTTTCTTCACTTCAGTTTTGTACAAAATTCACAATAATCTGAAACATTCCCCCAAAAATTTGAAAGTTTCATGAATAATAGAAGACAAAAGACTTCATCTCTGAAAAATAAATATAATTTTTTTCATTCATCTGTAGCTACAAAATGGCAAACAGGGTGAGGGACAGTGAGGGTTGAAATCAGAGGTCATAGGCCCGTCCTTCCAGGGTTGACTGCTCGTGTTTTCAATGCACTCGAATGAGGTCAACAGGCTCCTTTACGTCCATTTCTTCCGTAGTTTCCTGTTTTCCCAATTTGGTGAATAAACCGTTTGTGTCTGAACTGTAGAACCCTTCGCCATAGCCAAGCTTGGACGTGGCCCCTCTTTCACTACACCTTGCACAGCAGCTTGCACCTCCCTGTCACACGCTTAGTCAAGTTTCTTTCATCATCTCGTCCACCTTTCCGGCTACTTTTCTCTGTAATCACTGCTTTGATTCTTCCCCGATTCGATCAATCACCATGGCCCACACACTCTTGAAGATCAGCGGCGTTGATGATCGAGTGGGTGTCAATTTGAGTCGACGATGCAGGAGCTCATGACGTGTTTCATATCGACAGAGATTGCATCCCTTGATTGCCAGGCGCTTGACTGATTTGGTAACAGATTTCGGATTGTGCTTTGGCAGCCGAATTGTGGTTTTGTCTTCTCTGTTTTGACCTGATTTGAGAGAGATGGAGTTTGTTGGCGAAGCCACGAATGAAATGCAGAGGAGGAAGAACGACTTGGAGCGAGACGACGGCGCTTTGGACCCCTTGTTGTCGCCGGATTTCGAGAGGGAGCCTTACCGATGGACTTCCGTGGCACTCCCGTTTCTGTTTCCGGCATTGGCAGGGCTTTTGTATGGTTACGACATCGGTGCGACTTCCGGCGCCGCGATGTCGATCGCGTCGCGTACTCTCAGTGGAACGGATTGGTACGATTTGACGTCGTTGCAGATGGGATTGGTGGTGAGCGGTTCGCTCTACGGCGCCCTGCTTGGTGCAATTGTGGCGTTCAAGATGGCGGATGATCTCGGTCGGCGGAAGGAGCTCATCGTGGCCGCGACGACGTACATTCTTGGCGCACTCGTGACTTCGTTGGCGCCCTCGCTTGCGATCGTTATTCTCGGAAGGTTGATTTTCGGAATTGGAATTGGCCTGTCGATGCACGCGGCGCCGATGTACATTGCGGAGACGGCGCCTAGCGGAATTCGTGGCATGCTAGTGTCGCTCAAGGAGGCACTCATCGTCGGGGGGATGTTGTTAGGGTACTTCGTCGGGTGGGCCAAGATTGACACCGTTGGCGGGTGGAGGTTCATGTTCGGATTTGCGGCCCCCATCGCGGCGCTTGTCGGCGTCGGCATGTGGTGGCTTCCCCCTTCGCCGCGGTGGCTGCTCCTTCGGGCCGTGCAAGGGAACGGCGTGGAGGACGACCTCAAGTACCACGCCTCGATCGCACACCGCCGTCTCAAGGGTGCGAACTACTGCACGAAAGAGCGAGCTGAATACGAAACGGAAGAAACCTGGCAAGCATTGCAACTCGCGCACCGAGGCGAAGACGGCTGCGTCACGTTCGCGGAGCTTTTCCAAGGGGTGAACATGAAGGCGCTCAAAATCGCCGCGGGGCTCGTCTTCTTTCAACAATTCACGGGGCAGCCCAGCGTGCTTTACTACGCGGCTCCCATTTTACGAAGCGCAGGATTCTCCATGGCCTCGGATGCGACTGAGCTCGCTGTGTTGCTTGGGTTCTTCAAGCTTCTCATGACGGTCGTGGCAGTGCTCTATGTCGACAAGCTTGGGCGCCGTCCGCTGCTAATTGGCGGAGTGACGGGACTCGCAGTCAGCTTGGTCATTCTTTCTACTTACTTCTCCCTGCTCAAGGGGTTTCCGTATCTTGCTGTGGCGGCGCTTCTGCTGTACGTTGGATGCTACCAAATTTCGTTTGGTCCGATCTCATGGCTCATGGTTTCGGAAATTTTTCCACTTCGGACTAGAGGACGTGCGCTCAGTGTTACGAGCCTGATCAATTTCGGCTCCAATGCTGTCGTCGCCTTGGCATTCGCTCCGTTGCAGCAACTGGTGGGTGATACATTTACTTTTATCATTTTTGGAATGGTCAGTGTGATTGCGCTCTTGTTTATCGTTACAACTGTTCCTGAGACGAAAGGCTTGAGCCTAGAGCAAATTGAGGCTAAGTTGATGTCTAGCTAGGTAGGTGGATTCTTTACATGAGGCACACTGGGTTACAGATGTTAATACGTAGTTCACATTCAGTAGAATTTTTTTTAAATTTAGATCTTGTACAATTAATTAGATGATCATGATGAAAAGTTTTACCATAGAAGAACATGTACCACCATTACTCTCTGTGCTCATCCCACTAATTGTTGACACTTTGAGCCATCAGAATACTCTGTACAGATGATCTCTGAGGTTCATTCAGTGGTTCAGTATTTGACCATTTGTATGTCAAAGTCTTCCACTTATCAAGATTTAGAGTTGTCCAACAAAATCCTTTGTTATGTCGTGCACCCGTCATCATGCGGACATCAGAGTTCTCTGAGGGTTGTGCAATACTATAGTTAATACAGAGAACCAAGAGTTTTGGGAGCCGAATGGCTATGGATTTCTTCTAATGGTGAGTGATCGAAGTTTTTCGATTGTTCGTGCTGTGCAATGTGAACCATGTACTTCATCAAGGATTCGGATCTCTTGTTCTGAACTAGGTCTTAGAACGACTGAGCGAAGATGCTAGAACCTGCTATGTTGTGCACTTAATGTGAATTATTTGAGATTTTTAATCAAGCTGAAGAGGAACGGTAGTTTTGTGATGGTGTAATACTCCATCATAGGTGAAGCATGCATTTGGAGCCAGTTCTGGCAGAAATTGGGCCACAAGTGATGATAAGTGTTAGACTGCACTCCATTTCTAAAAGCAGCTCTAACGTCATGTGACGTTACATTGACGGCAAGCTCCGGATCAAATCACGTGAATCCGTGCAATCAGTCCAAGCAGAAGTCGTGGCCTTGCCCAGGTGGGATGGATGAAAATAACTTAATTTCTTAAAAACATGTAAGGTAAGGGGCTGTAAAAGCGACCTGTCTCTAAAAGCGATCTGGTAGATTCTGTCTCTAACATGTACCAGAAGTGTACATTCAGGAAGGGGTCGCTTTTAGAAACCACTGTGTTTTCAACTTTAAAAATTCATAACTAATTCCACGAAGGTCCAAAAAATATGAAACGACTTGGATTAGATGTCAATTCCATTTTTCTTACCACATAAATTTACTGAAAATTATTTTAAGGAGTTTAGCTTCCCCCCAAATGCAAATCAGCTGGTAAAGGGTCGCTTTTACAGCCCTCTACAATAGACAAATCTAAGAGAAAAGCATAACATTGTTGACCCGTACAGTTTTTTGGTATTTTTAGGCCCAAAACTGCTTCAAAGTACTTAAATCCAAAGCAAGGATAAAATCTTCATCTATATTTATTCATTAACAAATCCAACCATATTAGTATCCTTTAGTTAACCCCTAAAGGACCAGCATGCATTTTATGGTAGTATAGAAATTTTGGACAAGTACTTGTGACTAGAGATTTCTTATTTTTGGCTGAAATTTTAATAGAAGTTGTGTGCAAGGAATAACTTTCATATGCACTAAATTTCATGACATTTGGAAATACAAGTAAAAAATTATAGCCTAATATGTTACTTTTTTTCTCAGCCAGGTAATTTGGGCAGATTAAAAAAAATCACTTTTTTCATAAATAAAAATTTGAAATTGGTTTTCTAAAGTTATATATATATATATATATATATATATGTGAAAAGATTTTAATCATTCCATTTTGACCAATGAGTCAAAAGTTATGAGGAGTTTTAGTTTGTAGGCAGTTATAGATTTTCTACTCTAAAATAAACTTTGAAGTCCTTTATCTTACTCAATTTTCAATATTTTTTGAAAAAAATAAAATCATAGGACATAGATTGTTTGTTACAACATTTTGACCATTGGGATTGGCATTTTCCAATTCCATATCTAAACTCTTAACAATTTTGTATTTTGAATCATTTTCTATTTTTTTCTACTTACTATTTTTTTCCTATATGTTGTACAACTCCAAATGATGTGAAATTTCTTAAGCATGTAGCCAACTTGTCTAGGAAAAAGAATTCAAAGAAGCACCACCATTGGGACATTTTCATAGAAAAATGAGCTTCTGAAGTACTACTGCCTAGTTTCTCGTAGGGTCAAAAAAACAATTTCAGTGATTTTAAATGCTTATATCTTGCAATCCACACGGTGGAAATTTTTGAAATTCTTACCAAATGTTCTCAAGTTAGCATACTACAAGATCCTATGGTTATATGTGTCAAAAAAAAATTCAAAAATTTGGTACTTGTACTGAAAATGGCAATTATTGAGCATTTTTGGTGATGGAACTTTAGGTGTTAAAGGAACCCATGCTAATTAACATATAAATATTTACTTTTGATGTACAAAAATATGGTATTTTTATACAATAAATGCCATTTTTTTGTATAGTACAGGTAAATACAAACATAGGCTTCCCAAACCCTAATAGAAAGACATACTTGTTTTTACCAAGAGGTAATTTTTCACAATAAGTACCTTTAATGTTTTGGTCCCTTTGATACCCCTATTTGTGTGGTAAAATTTTCAAACAAATCCAAGACATATTGATTTTTTGTAAGCCAATCAAAGTTCAAAGGTTCAATTTGAGTTCACCAAATTGCATTTGATGGCTGCAACTTCAAGGGCTTCTATCTCCTTCATTCAATTTTCATTTTCAATAAAATTTGTTGGATTACGTTCCCTTGAAGTCTAGTTATTGTGGTATATTTTTTATGTCAATCCAAGTTGTTTTGATTGTTTGGGAGCAACTGAAAGTTCGAAATCCCGACACTTTTGGATAATAGTGAACTTTGTTAGTTTGTTTCTTCTTCATACAATGTCCATTTCCAATATAAAAACATTGAGAAAGATGTGCATATTAGTCTATTTTGTGTGGCTAAAATTTCATATCAATTCAAGAAGTTATGAGTGATTGAGAAGCATTTTAGTAGAAAGAGGTTCAATCTCAGATATTGTTTTTGCAACTTTTTTGCTATTTTTTGACATTTTAAAGCCATTTTGCAAACACAATGAGTTAATTGATTTAATTCTATGACATTTTCTTTCACCAATGTCTTTGTATATTGGTTTTGAATCACTTTATGGTTTAATTGTTTTTGTTTTAATAGGTTTAGATATTGAATTTCATTTCCAAATGTATTGGTAGGAAAATTTTTGCATCCTTTTTCTAGACTAAAACATTATAATCTTGCAATCTATGACTCCAAATTTGATTCACATCATCTACAACATGTACACAACAAGATTATATAGTTGAGATTTCTATACCTTAGTGACATTTTGGATTATAACACTTAAAAAACAGTTATGTTTTTAAACTCCAAAAAGGCCATGGATCTTGAGTGGTTAAGAAAGGACTTTGAAGTTTGAAAAAAGGGTTGTAGACTCAGCCTTTTAAGATTTAAAAAGTCAACCCTTTTCACATTTATCAAACTATCTAACTCCAAATTAGTGTTGCTAACTTCATGTTTGTAGTAATATGACAATGTAATATTGAGAATTATTATTGAATTTTGAAATGGGTATTTCTAATTATGAGTTTCATGAGATTGAAAAAAACAAATGTTATAATTCTTAAAAGTAGTGTCGTTAGGAGAGGGCTTTCTTTTCAATGTGTACTAAGGTAGTATGCTTTGAAAGCACCTGTCCTCTTAAAATGGCTCCTATAAAAAGCTATTGAATGGATATGATTTTGTCCTTAAATGGACTTCTTTAGCTATTGATTGAATTGAGAAAAAAATATTCTTTATTGTAAGGCAAAATTACAAAGCATTCCAAGGAAAGGAGAAAATGCCAGAATGTCAGAATGTCTGTGATGTTGTCACTATGTATTTAGTTTCACATGAAAACACACAATTGAAAACGTAAGAGGAGAGCAAGCTTAGCAGCTGCATCTTTTCATTTCAAAGAAACTAGAGTAGCCTACAATACAGATAGAAATGATCCTAAACCCTAAACTAGAATAGCCTACACCACAATTAATACAAATATTGTCTTCATCATAATCTTGAATACTTTACGGCTAATATTTAGACCACAAATTCTTTAGACCATAAGTTTTTGTTCTTCATACGCATTGTTTAGACAAATGTATAAGGTAGAATTACAAAGCATTCTAAGGAAAGGAGAAAAGGAGCCTAAACCATGGTGTTTTAAAAGGAGAATTTTATACAACCTTTGCTTGTGAAGCTAGATCGTTGGTCCTGTGACTCTACAAGACTTGAATTCTGTCATGTACTCAGTCTCTCATGACACTATAAGAAAACCATGTTTTGGACGATGATTTTCCACTAACATGCGATGTCCAATAAAACATGAAGATATTAGAGTACATCTGACCCAACATAGTAGATTTTTGAGAATGTTGCAAAAAACATTAGCACGTTATTGTAAATCCAAGTTGATGTTATCATTGACGCTGACGTTTTATTTGACATGACTAAAGACATATTGATATTTTTGGGAATGTTCAAAAAAACATAGACTGCCACGTCAGCAAGAAGACCAATTTTGACTATGGATAAGTTAGTAAAAATTACTACGTTTTATGATAAAATATTGACCATATGTGAAAAATTTAGGGAAAGGGCAGCTTCATGGCATACTTTACAAAAAAGGGAAATGGATGGATTTATATCATGCATGAAAAGAAATGGTCTTTATACAAGTGGGGTGGTAGGAAGTGAGACAATCCATATGGGATATGTAAAGCAAGAATTGTGTTAAATATAAAATGTCTGAAACAACATGATCAAGATGTCTGAAACAACATTGAGACAATTGAAACAACATTGAGATGTCTGAAACAACGTTGAGACTTACAATAGTCAAGTTTCCATATTCTAATTATCCCATATCTTTTGTCTCACTATGGACGGACAATGGATATAAATAAGACTTCTCAACCCTTAATTTATCACTAACTTTCAATGAAAAAATTTCTTCATTTGGCCATCAAAAATTCTCTTGGTGGTAGATAATAAGTGTTTTTTTAATTCTTATTGAATTCAACTATTGTTCTTGTTTATTTATTTTTAAATCGACGTTTTCTACTGACCTTAATTTATGGGTATGATATGCAGCAATCAATGTCTCCAAAAACGTCTATCTAAACGTCTAAATTGACGTTTCAAAAAGAAATATTAAAATTCCTAAATGGCATAAAAGTGTACTAACAACGCATGCTACATCAGATATTGGTGGGTTCACATCACTTTTTCTCGCATCCACGTCATAGATCACGTCACCAACAAACTAGAAGAATTTTTTTCCTACATGGCACTACCCACCCACGTGGCACTTACATGGTGCTCAACTGTCCGCCAAATGGCGCATCATGGGAACTTTAGAAGACCATATTTTTTGGAATGTCATAAAAAAACGAGATAAAAAAGAGCATGTTTTCTAGAAATTTGGCACGTTTTTTGTCCGTCCAGTATGACGGATTTTAGGTGACATCAATACTGATTCTCTTCGCAACAAAATGAACACCAGGCTATGTTTTTTCCAACATCACAAAAAACACTAGTTTCTTATAGTGTAATTTGGGTCGAATGCTTTATTTACTACTCCTAAATTTCGGGTGATACTATTTAGTTTCTATTGGCCTTGGTATGCATGATGGTAATGGAAATCATACCTCATTCTAGGAATGCCATACTATTGAAAGAACTACTTTAACTGACACGCATATACTGGATTGACTCAACGTCCAATCTTTGTGCACAACAATGATACACACATAGCCGTAAAATCAGTAGTAGAGCAAATATATTAATGCTTTAATATACCTTACATCTTACACATCATCCGTGCTATACTGAAGCACGAGGGTACACAATCTCTACCTGCAAACCCAGAGTACTCTACTAACACACCTCAACTAGCGTGATACATGCATATTCAGATAGGAAAGAGAGTCACTGACTACAGTTCTAAAGTATAGTAATCCAAGATCAAGGAACCTTTGCTGATCCGCCTTCCGGTGATTGCCTAGCTTTTTCATCATGATGCATGGTGTCCTCTTATTCTCTTAGATGTAGGTCATCCATGTTGATGATCATCCAATACTCCCACTCAATCAGCACTGTGATGACCTACACCAAAACTCCCACTTCAACACAATGATGCAAGTGGTCTAGTGAGACTTTGAAGACGCTCAAACTTGCCTCATGGAAGGGCTTTAGTTTTGATATCTGTAAGTTGATTGTCTGTGCACATGTAGCTGATGAGAATGTGGCCATCTGTTTCAGCATCCCGAATTTTATGGAATTTAGTGTCAATATACTTGGTCCACTAGTGGAATACGAGATTCTTGACCAAGCAGATGGCCGACTGATTATCACAAAACAAGGGCGACGGATGTGGCTGGGTCGAGTGGAGGCTATGAAGTAGTCTGTGCATCCAAATGACTTCTTGTGTTGTTAAACTAGCTGCAATATATTTGGATTCGGTTGTACTAAGGGCCGCTTTACACTACGACACAAGATCGCACTAGAAAAAACCCGTATTTTTTCTGATGTCCAAAAACTGGACGTCAAATTTTTTGAACATCAAACATAACATTAGGATGCTAGTTTTGATGTCAAAACTAGCATCCTAATGTTATGTTTGATGTTCAAAAAATTTGACGTCTAGTTTTTGGACATCAGAAAAAACACGGGTTTCTTCTAGTGTTGAGAGTCCGTCGATTTCAGCCAATGAAATTGCAGAAATTCCAAAGTTCGGCTTCTTGAGCCTTCACACTAGGAGGCATAGTCCAAAGTCCGTCGACCTCAAAACTAACAATATGTCCAAAAAATGCCTACTTGGCAACGAACTCTCGACGTGAGTATGGATCGAGCAAAAATGGGAACCCAAAGTCTAGTCGAGAGTCCGTCAAATTTTGAAGACAAAAAAATAAAAAAAACCAAAAAAATAAAAAATTGACAAGATCTCAGCTGTTAGATCTAAATGGACTGTTTCTACAAGGCAGCAAATAGGATGTGCCTTCTTCTTCTTCTTCTTCTCTCTCTCTTGTGCATCTTGATAGAAATTGCTCAATTTTTTTGCAGCTCTTTGTTGTTTGTTAGCTCTCTGGTTTTTTGCAAGTAGAGAAGATGGACAATTTCTCTCAAAATCCTTTCTTTTGTAGCCTTTGATGGGGTCAAATTTTTTTTTGTCTCCAAGTTTTTAAGGAGCATTTCAACAGTTTGCAACTTAAGTTAGAGAGAAGAGAGTAGAAGAGAGTCAAGAGACAAATGTTGCAAGGATAGAAGAGAGGGTTGTCAAGGAAGGCGATTGTAAGATTACATGATCCTCCAAAAAGAGAGTTGCTCCTAAGCAAAAGGTTGTTCCGAAGAAAAAAGCATCTCTAAAAAGAAAAGAAGTAGTGAAAATTGAAGGAAAAATCGAAGGCGAAGAGGCAAATTGAATGTGGGAGGACTTGGAGGTGTTTCAATTGATTGCATTGAAGAGGGAGATGGAGCCTGAATTCATCAGAAACGGAAAAAAACAAGGTATGAATTTTCTACCCTAATTTAGATTTTTCCATAAAATATTCAGATTGAGGATTGGGGCCAATTAGGGGCCTAAAGGTCTTTGCCTTTGCCGCCGCCTGCCTGTGCCTGGCCACCACGGCACCCCTTTCCCCCCATTATATATGCAAATGGGATTTCGCCGGTGGGGTTTGAGACCTAGTCTCTACCACCACAATGCAAGAGCCTTTGTATGATATGCACAAACCCTCCACCTACTTCCTCTCCTTGATGAATGTTACCTTCATTTCTCATTTATATCCTATATAATCCTTATTTCACAATGAGAATATGTGCTGTAATTGTTCTTCCAATGTCGTTTTTGACTCCTTCTTCATGATTTTTGAATCTTTTGCTTGCAGGAATTGATACTTGGGTGAGGCTTCATGCTCAAATGCTTGTCATGGTACCTAAATTCAACCGCGCTGCTGTGGCATGCCGTAAGAAATTCAAGACCATTTTTGTATTTACAAATAAGACAAAATGGCCAATGGCATTTCTGGCAATAACCAGCAAGAGGGCAAATTCTACGACGCTCTAGATCAATGTTATTACCAAGACGGACAAATCATGAAGCATGTCTCAGCTACAACCACAGATCATGTCCAAAGTCAGACCAATTTAGTCCCGGATGTGGAGAGTGCACCGACTCCAACAACCATTTCTACACCACCATCAAAAGGTAAACAAAACTTTCATGATAGAGCCATTGTTATTTTTGAGAAAATGGTAGAAACTAACACATGTTTGATGAAAAACTTTGAGAGAACAAATGAGTTGCTAGAAAGAGTAGACTACCAATTTGATTGTTTGATCAATAAGCTCTAGAGTATGCTACTCCTCATCTAAGCTACAATCATTGTCATCATCATCATAGGTACAATTTTAAAATTGAATGTCTGAATTCTAGCCCAATGACTTTTGTAAGAAGTCTCCGCTAGCAATAGATGAACTCGAGTTGAATCAATGTGAGCTCCCAATTTGTCACTTGGGACTTGTAGAATTATTTTTTTGGAAATTTGGAATTTAAAATTAAGAAAAGTATACAAAAAGCCATAAAAAGAGTGTAGAACCAAAATAGGGTTGTAACATATCCATTATAGTATTTGGTCTAGATTTGTGTTTAGACTTAGAATCCCACCAAACTTGGCCTAAAAATAGATAAAAAGATATGAATCGGTTAGGGTTGGAGGATTTGAGTCACATAGCCCCCAAAAGGCTAAATTCCACCATGAATGTGGCAATTCATGGCTAAGTCGGTCCGAGTAATCCACAACGAGGCCACTAGGTCGGGTCCTAGAGTTAGGTTTAGAATTCCCCAAATCCTGATTGTTAGCATGTAGGAGCCACTAATGCAAGATCGGGCTAGTAGAGGAATCCACAGCCCAAGGATGGTGTCCTCAAGTAAATCCCATGCCTGGAGTCCAACGATGAAATTGATTCGCCAAGATTCCTCTATCTGCAAAAGATTCCCGCACCATCGCTCATTCAAGGAGATGGCCAGTTTCATCTCCACTGACCAATCGTGCTAGGTACGGAAACGCATCTACATGTCCTTCACATGACTCCCTGAGAGGTCACGTGAAAAATCCCGTCATCTTCCGACTTGCAGAAGAACCTTTTCCGGATGGTCAACCTTGGTAACCTCCAACGGGAATTTCATGGAAATTATCCAGGTTGCCAAAAAATCTCACTAAAAATTAGACTAGTTTGTATTATGTTAATAATGCGCTCCGTGAAGTTTCACGACATTCAAATAGCAGCAAGTATCCGAACCGGCAAGATTCCTCGGGAATTAATCACGTGGCGAGGTCCCCGCCGCGTTGACCGGCATCCCAGGACCATACGATGGCGAAATGAAGTCAACCAAGAGTCCTTTATGACTCTCTCACACCTACTGGAGATCCTAGGCTATTCACATTTCTCAAAATAGGAGACCCCCAAGATCTAGGATTTTACCACGATTTGGTTTTTAAACTAAATTAGCCTACGATGGGTTTTTGGCCTCGGTATGGGGGGTAGGGAGATCTTGGACTAAAAACAGCAATCTGGAGCCAACGGCGCAATCCGTTTGACGATTGGAGTTAATCTCCAAAAGTTAGGAGGTTGGTCCAGCGTAGATAGGTAAAAGTAGTTTTTTAGTGATTAGGATGAAAATCTTTGAAGATGAGGATGAAAATCCAAGTTGATAAGGTTACCTTAGAACTCTTGAGGGAGAGGTGGGGCCTTGGAAACCTATTTAAGGTCCCCATTTTTCTCTCTAGAACACCCCCAATTCCTGTTTTGGGTCCGTGGGTCCAAGTTATCTTGGATATTTTGGCGTTTGAAGCCAAAAACCTCTACGGTGTTTTTTGAGCATTTTTTGCTCCTTTTGTTGTTGTTTGTCAAGCTTTGAAGGTCCTTGGGGGTCCTTCTACCTTGCTTTGTACTCCTGGTGCTCTTGTAAGATTGAGCGTCTTCTTATACGTTGTATATCCTCCTTGTGTCCTTGTAAGCTAATCTTTGTGGGGTTGGGAGTCTTTTTGTGAATCTTGTACTAATCCTAAAGCAACCCCCCACCGTACCTTGGCGATGCCGCTCTGGGGGGTCTTTAGCATATGAACTTTGGGTGGCCACGTGGCCTTAACTCGCATGTTTTCTCTATGTAAATTTCTGACATAACTCTGCTAATATTTTCCCTGTTGAGTGGGTCCCCCTCCGGGACGGCAAAGCTTTGAACTTACGTGTAGTCTTGAGAGCGTCCTTATCTTTCCCTCTCCTAAAGTCTCTCTCAGTGTGTAGACCCTCTTGGGAATTACGAAGCTTTGAATTTGTAAACAAGATTTGGAGTCCTAAAGTGCGTGTTAAAAGTTAGGCGGCGGAGCTTTGAACCCCCATAGTGCCAAAAAGTCCTAAAGTTGGTGTTAAAATCAACCTAGCGGCAAAACCTTGGTCCTTTCCGGTGTCTCGTTCCAAAGTCTAGTTTCCAAGACCTTTGTGGAAACCTCCAGAGTTTAGCTTCCAAGATATGTAGGTTTGTAGAGAAGTCCAATTGTCAAGTTGTAGCCACCTAGTTTTCATTGTCTTAACCCAACAAGTCTAATTTCCCTTAGTTCTAGCACCTAGTTCCCCACGGTTTGGCAAACCTTAGTTATTATTGCAAAAAAAGCAACCCCAAGTTAAATCCAGCCCAAGTCAACCCGAGCCCAACACCCAGAATTCCAATTCATAAAAGACTGACCCAGCCAGACCCCCTTGTCCAGTCAAAGAGTCGGGGCTTCAGTCTGAGGGGCGGGGCTCAGTCCGGTGGTCACTGGTCGCAGAGGGGGTCGCTGGGTCGCAGAGGGAGGTCGCTGGGGTTGCAGCCGGGGGTCGCTAGGTTGCAGCTGGTCCAGGGGAGTCGGGGTCCTTCCTTTAGGGGGGGGGTTCTTTCAATCCGGATTCTAAACCTAAATCTAAGGGTCGAGTTTATCTTAAGAACAAAACACACTACCTCAAAATACCAAGAGAGAAAGAAGGGAAGGAGAGAAAAGGGGGGAAAAAAGAAGCCGCACATTCAATTGTCTTGGAAAAAAACCCTGCATACAAACCTCACATATCACCTCTCTACACCAAATTGAAGCCCACAAGAATGAATGAGGATTAGAGGAAGATGGGGTGAAATAGGAGAAGAGGGAGAGAGACGATAAATAGTGACCTAGGTTTAGCTAAGTAGGTGTTAGGAGGAAAAATCTCGAGAATTCATATTGACCATTAGGAGGTAGGATTAGGATGACACAAAGACAAGGTAGTGTAAGAGGGTAGGAGGGACATTAAAACCTCCTTGGGGTTTGAATCTATAATGTAAGACACCCATAAAAGTTTAGGTAGAATAGTATTAGTGTAAAAAGAGAGAAAAGGAAAGAAAAGGAGAAAGAAGGAGGAAGGAAAAGAAGAGGTTTAGATCGCACGGGGTCCTAATTTTCGAAATATAAGCGGTGAGCTTTGTGAAAATTCATCCAAGACCAAGGACCACCATGGAGCATGAAGATGCGTACATGGACAGGGATGAAATTAATTCCGACACCAGCAGTGACGAGGTGAGTTTTTGAATCAATCCCTGGTGTTTTTTTCCTAATTAGCATTGATTCTTTAATTAGTTCTTACGCATGATTAAGCAAGCCATGATTAGTACAAGCATGTGTTAGATTCGGGGGTGTTAAATTAGGGTTAATTCTAGGAGTAAAAATTTAGAGCTAAATTAGGAGTCAACATCTAGAGTTAAATTAGGAGTAACAATCTAGAGTTAAATTAGGAGTAAAAAATTGGGTTAATTCTAGGAGTAAAAATTTAGAATTAAATTTAGGAGTAAAAAGTTAGGATTAACTCTAAGAGTGAAAATTTAGAGTTAAATTTAGAGTTAAATTTAGGGGTAAAGATTTAGGGGTAATTCTAGGGATAACAATTTAGAGTTAAAATCAGGGGTAACAATCTAGAGTTAATTTAGGAGTAAAAAATTAGGGTTAATTCTAGGAGTAAAAACCCGAGGGTAAAAGTCAAATCATAAAGTCAAAATGGGAAATAAAAGTTAGAATTAGCAGTCGGGGGTCAAAATCTAGAGTTACATTTGGAAGCTGAAAACTAGAATAAAAACTAAGCTTAGGATTAGCCCGTAGAGTTAAAACTTCCAAGAGAAGTGTAAAACCTCAAAAGATAGTCTTAAAGGGTCATGGAAGGAACGTGAGGGTTCCCCTTTCACGTAGTTAGGGATGTTAGAAATGACGCCAACTACCCAGCCAACCCTAGACATAGGATAGATAGTTAGGAATTTAGGATTTTACTATCAACCCCAGTCATTGCAATTAGCCTGTTAGTTACCCATGTATTTCTAGTAGTTTCGCTGCCATCCACGACACTTAGGAGACGTTAGCAAAAAAGATCCATTGCTTGGAAGGCATAGTGGACCGCACTCACAGACACCCCCATATATTAAAAAGGTGGATAAAGGCATAGAACTTGGTTGGTGTTTGCCTGATTACCAAGGATGGGTAATCTTGCGCCCACAATCAGCCAACATGTTCTTCATTTTCTCTTGTCATTTTGTTCTTGTTTTTTCACATGTAGGATTTTCCTCATTCTCGATTTCTTCTTCTTCTTCCAATTCTATGAATGGAATTTTTTCACCTTTCAGATTTTTTTTTAGAGTTCTCTCATTTCCCGCAATGATGATTCCAAAGAGTGAAACATATCAGTTTCTTGCAGTTTTCCAAATGACATATTGGCTTCAACTTGAAGCTCTTTTTTTGCTTCTTTAGCCCAGTCCATGGAAAATTCATCATTCTCTAGAATGCGTAGATTGTGAAGACATAGAGATGCTGTAACAACGTCAGGCAAATTTTGAAGTGGTATATCAATTCTTTTCAATAATATGCGCCATCTTCCTTTCAGAACTCCAAATGCTCTTTCCACAGCCATACAAGTGTTTGATTGGATAAAATTCCAATGTGCTTTTTTTCTAGGCAATCCTTCTCTTTCTCCCTTGAATGGTGAATAAAACCAAGGTCTCATAGGATATGCAGCATCACTAATGAATTTAATTGTAAGGTAAAAATGCACCTCTCATAGTCTTCTTCCCAATTTCTGATTTCTGAAATAAAGACCAATCATGAATCCGTCCAGCCCATCTAAAATCATAGTCCCAGAATTTGCAATCGGCATCTACAACTCCTTGTAGTAAACATGAATAATATCTTTTTCGGCAATAGTATGCAATAAGATCATAAGATGGTGCTAGAATAGGAATGTGGCTACCATCTATTGCCCTTAGAATAAGCGGAATACCATATAGTGCTTCAAAACCCTTTGCTATTTCTTTCATCCAAACAAGATTTGTTTTTTTAAAAATCAATGGTCTCAAATGAATCCTAATAGCTTCACAACAATCCCTCACAATGATAGAAGTTGTACCCAATCCTACGCCAAATAAATCACCAACTATTTGCAATGAATTATCGGTAGCTAATCAAGAAAGAGTTATTGCAATCTTTAGCTCCACACTAATACTTTCTCTGAGATGTGTATCCTTCTTCTTCAAAAAGGCCCTAAAAGAGTGCATAAATATTGAATTGTAAATTGATTCACCCTCATCCGCTTCCAAAAATCACCATCTGAAAACCTCCATATCTTGGAATTTGCCAACGTTTCCTCTAGAAATTCACCCTACATCCTTGGACAATAAAAATTGCCATCATCATCACTTGGGCATTTTGTTCAAAAATTGCAAGTTTTTGCAATGCTAAAATGCCCACAATAACATACTTTATGACCATGAAAATCGAAAATAGAGCAAGAATGTGTTCCTTTCTAGAAGCCATGGTTAAAGAAGCTGAGACACAAATTTCAAAAATTGGATGGATTATTCATATGAAGAAGCTTGATAAAAGCCAAACAAATGGTATGGGTTTGGACTTTGGGCTTGGCCTTTGGAGGCTTCACACTATGGCCGTCTGAAGGCTCCAAATCCTATCATTTATTGCTCATTTATTTGGACTCTCACCAAAAGTTTGGCCACTCAATCCCACGGCCTCTCGACTTGGTCGGCCATAGTGTGAAGCGGCCCTAAGAGATGTACAAGTTTGTTTGCGGACCCCCCATGCATTTAGACCTCCATTGAGAGTTAATATAAAATCGGATCTAGATTTGCGATTATCACAGTCAACAACATAGTTGGCGTCACAGTGGGCGGTGAGGTAATTAGAATTGGAACTGCGATTGTAAGTGATTGTATGCCCAAGAGTGCCTTTAATGTACTTCAAAATACGCTTGACTCTGAAGACATGGGCAACTGTCGGATGCTCATAATGGGACGACAAGCAAGCAAGCAATTACGAGTATCAAGCACCAGCTCTCAGGTTACGATAGGCGACGAAAGGACAAAATGTTCCCACATTCTCAAGTTCATTCCTGTGTCCTCCAGATGAGGCCGAAGTTCCCCCCGTCAGAGCCAAAATTAAAGTAAAAATATTTTTTTAATTTATTAAACTTTGAAATCAATAACTTTCACACTGAAGTATGAGATGTTGTGTTCTTGGTACAAATAAGAAGCTCTATGCACAAAGGAGTGCAAAGGCTTTGTTTTGTGGCATTTGGACATGCCATGTGAAAATTATATTTTTTCAAACAAATGATAATTTAATTCAATTCTTTAGTTTTTTTTAAATTCATAACTTTCACACCATAGGTTCAAACGTTACAAAACAGTCCATGCACCCCTCCTTGCCAAGAACTTTTCAACAATACCAAGAACACCATTGGGCCCCTTATGGTTTCTTAGATCTTATCGTATCAAACAAAAGGTGATTGCAAGATACACTTGTCTTATGTTTTGTCCCCTACTCCCCTTGACTTTGGACAAGTAATTTTTTGCTCATAACTTTTGCATGGTATGTTCATTTTCTATGAAACTTGGAATGAAAGTACATGTAACTTAGTAGTTGTAGATATTGGATAATTTTTTCAATTTCAAAAAAATTAGTATACCATTTTCAAACAACTCCCAATTAGATGTCTACCTTGGTCATTTGGAAGGGTTCAGTACTATTTTTGAGCCAAAAATAAAAATTTGAAGGTGAAAATTGGGATTCAAGGACTTCTACTAAAGTTACAAAAGACTAGGAAGAGATTTCTTTTAAATAATAAAGTGTCAACCTTCCACATGTGCTCAAAGCACATTACCCTTGTACAAGTGTAAAAGATACAATTTTTCTCTCCCAAAGATGAAAATTGTTGAGAAGGAGCACCTTTAACCTCTAAAGCCCCAAAGGTGATTTCAGTCAAAAAAACACTCAAAACTACCACTTCTACTGCATTTACTTAAGGAAACTAAAAAATTATTTTTGGAAGAATTTAACTATAAGATCTTGTACTTAACTTGTCTGAGATCATGTAGTAAAAGTTTCATCAAATTTGACCGTACGGATTGGAAGATATTAGCGTTCAAAGTTAGACAAAAAGTTTTTTCTAAAGAAGCATCACAAAGTTTAGACCCTACGGTTTGGCAACAATTATCGTGCGGTTATCGTTGTTTCATGGGTTCATACTATAATCGCACCGACTCAGTGTATTTTAACACACTGAATCAGTGCAAAAACAATGAATACCAATAGTGTACGGTTTATGTACTTTAACTATACAATTGTTGTGTCAAAAATGCACAACAATCATATAATTAAAGTACATAAACTGTACACTATTGGTATTCATTGTTTCCGCACTGATTCAGTGCAAAAAAATACACTGAGTTAGTGCGATTATGGTATGAACCCATGAAACAACGATAACTGCACGATAATTGTTGTCAATTTGTAGGGTCTAAACTTTGTGATGAGATGCTTAAACTGCCCAAAAAACTAAGATTGTCCATAACTTTCTCATCCGGCATTTGATTGAAACAAAAATTATATATCCACAAAGCTCTCGCAAAACTACACAACTTCAAAAAATCTTTAAAAAAAATCACTTCAAATTGAGACAATAGGAACCTACGCGGACCCAAATTGTCCCCCGAGGGAGCAAACGGCCCGGGGAGATCACTTAGAGGGTCCATTAGGAACTACGTGCGTTAAGATTTTAGACCCCCTATCTTATGTTCTAAAATTTAAATAAAAAAAAAAAAAAAAAATATGAATAGATTTTACTACTTTGAAAGTTTATGTTTTGAATTATTGATAATTTTATTTGTTAATTATAATTAGTTACTAATTTTTGAAATAAAAAGATACACTGCAAAGCTGAAAATAACTTTCACACCCCTATTTTATACAAGAAAAAGTGTATAAAAAATACACAAAAAATTCTCAAAAATAAATCTCTATTGAAAGTTCCTATTCCTTAAATATTGATGCAATGGTCATCTAAATGCATTCTCTATAAATATTTGAGTTGAAAAACAGGCCTTTTTAGTTTATTTTTCAACGTTCTCTAGAAATCATTTAGTATGGTATTTGAATTGGGAGTTTGAGGCAATAGCAACCTGTAGCCTTTATTAAACAATACTCAAAATTATAGGTCAAAATCAAAGTCCATTAAAAAGTAAATAGGGGGGCAAAAAATCACTTGAACACACGTGGTTAGTTATAGATACACTAAGTGATCTCCCCGGGGCAAACGGTCTTTTAGAAGGGTTAAGTTAGAAAAAAATGAATTTTTTATTTTTTATTCTAAAATAATTTTTATTATTTATCTAATTTCTTTGTATTTTTCATCACTCTTTTTTTGGGTATAACTTTTAGAGATAAAATTTTCTAGATTTGAATTTTAAGAGATATAGTATTATTAATGCTTTGCAAATTATTCATATTTTGTTTCATTTAAAAAATTATTATTCTAAAAGGTCATAATACTACAACACCAGACCCATTTTGAGCCCAAAACGGCAGGTGTTTTTTGCAATGACCCTCAAACAAAATAAAGCAGACTAATTTAAGGTTGTAAACCACCATACTTGTTTACTTCCTAGAGTGTAGAAAATATGAACATTAAGTATGAAGTTCCAAGTCTGAAAGTATTAGTACTCTGGAATAAGCCATGACTATAATCCATGGAGTTAATGGAGATTCATCCATATAATCTATGAGGTAGGGATAGGAACTTTAGAAATTTAGGGTGAAAATCTTAAAATGCAATTGGAAAAAGGTAAAAATAAAAGTTTAGGAAAAAAATAGGGAATTAAGACTCAAAAGACTCTAAGTAAGATTTGGTAAAATAACCAAATTAGGCAAATGGTAAAATGTTTAGAAAATAAAAACAAAATTCTACAAATAAAAAATGATTATAAAAAAAGTAAGAAACCAAAAAAATATAAAATATAAAAAACATAAAATGAAAATGAAAAAAACTGAAATTAAGAAATAAAAAATAAAAATGAAAACCAAAATATTACAAGTAGGAAATGAAGCTAAAAGTAAGTTGAAAACCACAAAAAATAATAAAGATGAAAAAACACAAAACAAGTTAGTAAACTTACAACTACTGTTAGAACAGTAGAATAGTGAAGGAATCACTAATATAGGTTTAAAACAATAAAATTGGAGAAAAACAATAATTTTAGGGGGTTTGCACTAAATTGGTGCAGTTTGCACTAATTTCACACGTATTACACTATTTTAGCGGTTTTGCAGTAAAATAAAGTTGGATGAATGTAATTAGTGAAAGAAATCCGTAAGAGTTTGGTTACATGCAAAATTAGGGTTAGGAGCTCTTTCTCTTCTAACTTTCTTGCAACTTTATGTGGGTGGATGTGGAAGAGAGAGTGTGCAAAGAATGAAAGAAAAATGTTTAAAAGATAATGGAAATGAATTAGAGTTAAAAGTAGGACAATTTGTTGAATAAGTTTAATTGTTTTCATGAGAAATCCAGGTGAAAATGGAGGTTTTGTAGGTCAGATGGGAAAGTGCTTGAAAAAGATGGAAATTTTTTGAATTGAGAAGGGACGGTCAATTTTGGTGAGCGACAACGGGAGAATGACAATATGTATGGAGATAAAAATTGGTGGAAAAATGAGCGTTGAAGCTAGCTTTCCGAAAAGCTTAGGCTTATCCCATTTGGAGCATGGACGGGGCAGTGGTGGCCATTTTTGTAAAGGAAGGTTTGCTGCCGCAAGATTTTAAGCTGTGACTTTGGAGAGCGATTGCGGGAGAGTGGGTCAGCAAATTCAGCTGAAATTTTGAGAAGAAGTAGATAATCAAGCTCGCTTTCTACAAATACTAAATTCATCCCATTTGGAGCAAGAAAGAAACAATAGCAACTATTTTTGTAAAAGAAGATTTGCTATCCTTGGGAGGAATTAACTCTTTAAATCATTACATGTTTTTCAGCCCCTGTGGAGGGCTGCGAGTTCCCCAGGGTTCCCAGACTCCAAAACTGTCTCGAACTGCGTCGCAGCAGCTGCGTGACATGGCACAGCGACTGCCACGTCATACAAAAAAAAAATTTAAAAAAAAAAAAAAAAAAAAATTGTTCATCTTGTTTTTCCATTTCAAGATTTTAAGATTTTTTATTTTTTTTGAAATTTTTTTGAAATTTTTTTTTTTTGACAGCGGCCGTTCTTTTGCTGCCGGGGGAACAACGCCGGGAACAGGCCCGAAACGGCCCTCCAGACCCCCCCAAAACCATCTAATGTTTTGTCTTGAAATTCTGAAATTTTTAGTAAAGTCATTGCAATTTTATTGAATATTGTTATTGAAAATGATAAATTTGCCTATGGGGTCTTACTTATGGTATTCAATATGTTATGGGCTTCATGAATCAATGCATGGTTGAATTTTGATGTTTAGGATGATGGATGTTACAATGGAATTGTTTTCAAAGACTCAAATTTGCCCATTTTGAGCCCCTAAATTGTGAACTTAGATGCGGTGGGACATAGGAGATTAATTGCATAGAAAATAGGGGGCGAATTTGATGTTGCATGAATTAGGGTATGAAAATAATGTCAATTGTGGATCAAGGTATGATTGGTTTAGATGTTTGGTTGAATGAGGTGTGCTAAAATTATATTTTAGGGTCTCATTTAGGGCATTTGAAGCCCTAATTTGCTTCTTGAAGAGTTGAAGTTAGGTTTGGTATACAAGTTGTCCTAATCTACTTTAGCCCATGATTGAGTGATTTGGAGGTTAATGTGTTTGATTTTTGGTGATTTTAAGTGTGCTATCCTTACTTTGTTTTAGGATTTTTGAAGCAATTTTGAGTATCTTAATTAGGAGTTCATTGCTTGGAGGCGGACTACGTAGAATCCAATACACTCTTCATTGGTCCAACTCTAGGGGGGTTCTTTGCCTTACAATGGAAAAGCCTCATAAATGTGTAGAATAGAAATCTATTATTTGTCTTCAAAAGTTGTTTTGGATACAAGGTAGAACCACCAATCACCAACCACAACCCCATTAGCAATCAATAGAGTGTTTGAAATGCAAGTGAGGCTTGGACTAATTTCCAAACATGAGTTCTTGATTTTTGACCATCAATTCCACTATTTTTTTCATGACACATCTACTTGGTTTGTAATGCCAAAATAAACAAGATGTAGTCTCATAAATGAGCGATTTGAGAATAGTCTACACATTAGATATGGGTCTAGACCAACTTTTGCCTTCTAAAATTTATAGTAATTTTAGTTCAAGCAATAAAATTACCAAATTTTGGCAATCCCTGCATTTCTATCTCTGTACTTGTAGAAGTATTTCCTTCTCCATACAATAAGGTAATAGGCCCTTAAAGCGACCATTGAAAGGTTGGTCTTTCTTTTTCACAGGCTTTCGTAGATAGAAATTATTTCAGATCATTTTTCAGAGAAAAATAATTAGATGGAGAACCTAATACAAGTGGTTTTGTATTTTTCCAAGCATTTTTGAATTGTTTATAAATTTTCAAAGATTTGGGACATAGGCACCTATTTGTGAACATAGGGCTTCCAAAATGCATCCACTTGCAACTTGTAAAGAGATGTGCATAAATCAAAGACAATGATTGGCTCTTGCAATAAAAAAAATAGTCTTTCCTCGATGCATTCAATTGCTAAGAGCATTACCACCTATTCTACAAAATGCAAGCCAATTTGCAAGTTAGGGAAGAATGGTCGCCCTATCCACAACCTATTAAGAGGCCATCGCTACCAAATCAAATACATCTACATTCACGGATCAAGTCCTTGTTTGTTGGAAAAGTGCAAAAGGTGCTTGTCTTATATGATTTGCAAGCTGGTTTGCAAGCCGCCCTTTGGCTTGCAAAAGAGTCCGGTTTTGCAAGTCACTAGAGGCTTTTGGCCTGGCTTCTTAACAAGTTCATCCATTATGCAAGACAAGTGGGGCAATTTTGCAAGCCGATGGCAACAAGTCATCTGTTTTACAAGACGGGTGGAGATGCTCTAAAGTGGTCCATTTAACCCCTAAAGGACCAAGTGTCCGTTCAACGTACGCAAATTAGACTACATGGTCATGGGCTCTGTCCTTTAGGGGTTAAGGATCACCCTATCTCCATTCTCCACCTAAAAATAGGGAGTATTCAAAAAGATGGACGCTTTTAAAGCATATTACGTTATTCCACATCATGTCCATAGTTGCTTATTTGGTTGGTTATGGGTGGTTTGCCTATTCTAAACGTAACACTTGGCAGATGTCGAGGTTGCATGAATTATTAAATCAATATGTACCTATAACGTCAGATTTAAGGATGCTACGGGCCAGAGGCAAATATTGGAAGCCCTGCGTAATATGTACTCTCCAGTTACACTTGGTCAAACCTGATACGTACCCACGGCATTGGGTTGCCCACGTGAATAGGTTTGTCACCTTTGTGCATTCCTCAATCCTCAGTGCCCGCGCTTCTTGTGTTCAAGGAAGAATTCTGATCCTCCCCTGGATTCAGTCACTCGGAATCAAGAATTCAATGTGTCCTTTGTGTAGTTCAAATTCAGCTTTTGGATTTTGCTTGTGAGGAGCCTTGTAACATGAAGCTTTCTGTAACTTCAAACTGTAATTTAAAGCTGTATCTCAAGCTGTAGGTGCTCTGTTTTCTGCTAGATTTTGCATCACATGTAAGAAACTAGCGGTCCCTCCTTCTTCTTGCTCCTCCTTAGTGAGGTTGTGCACATTCAATCTCCCAGTTGCAGAGAAAACAACTAGCGCGTCAAGCTATGGATCCTGCGAGCTATGAAGTGGCCGTGATAGGTCTAGGTTTGATCGGCTCTGCGGCATGTCGCTACCTCTCTTTGCGCTTTGGTAATTCCGTCGTGGGAATCGGTCCCCCCGAGCCGCGCGATTGGGAAACACACACCGGAGTGTTCGCTTCGCATTACGACGAAGCGCGCCTCACGCGGATCGTGGACAAGGACGATGTGTGGTCCAAGCTTGCCGCGCGCTCGATTGCGTCCTACAAAACCATTGAGGAGGAGAGCGGAATCAAGTTTCATCACCCGGTCGGGTCGCTGAGGGTTACGCCGTTCTACAAACAACAGGAGGACAGCTTGGTGGCAGCTTATCACACGGGACGGCGTAACGGCGCTGCCGTCAAACTTCTGGAGAGCGGCGACGAGTTGAAGAAACGGTTTCCTTACTTTTGGTTCGAGGATTCTCATGCCGGTGTGATGGAGGAAGGAGGCGCGGGGTATGTGAACCCTAGGGCTATGGTGAAAGCGCAGTTAGAAGTCGCTGCAAAATATGGCGCGCATGTCGTGCCAGAGACTGTGGTGAAGGTTCAGCCAGGGGAGAACGGCGTAAGTATTGTCACTGATAGTGGACGAGTTTTGATCGCAACGAAAGTACTCCTTTGTACAGATGCTTACACGAATACCTTGCTGTCTAGTTGTGATTCTCTCGCTCTGGTGACGAATTTGGTATCAGTTGTGTTGGCGGAAGTGGACATGGAAGAAGTGGAGAAGCTGAAAGAGATGCCGTCAATTATATGGCGTCTCCGCAGCCATCCTTTCTTCCACTCCATCTACGCTTGCCCTCCCGTTCGCTACCCCGACGGTCGGATGTTCATTAAGATTGGGGGGACCGAATGGGAACCTTATAGTAAATCCTCGCCTGAGGATTTTGTGGAATGGTTCCACAGTACCGAAGGGCGGCCAATTGAGACGAATGCCTTGCATGAAGTGATTCTCCAGCTATTGCCGGAGACTTCGTTCAGGAGTTTTAGCAGAAAGCCGTGTATAGTCACCTACACCTCTCATAACTATCCTTACATTGCAGCAGTAGATCGTAATAAAAGTGCGAGCGAAGCGCAAGTGTTTGTATGCACGGGTGGATGTGGCGCAGCGGCCAAATCCTCTGATGAGATCGGTCGCATTGGCGCTCTGCTCGTTGCTCACAGGACTTGGAACTATGACTTGGACCAGAATCTGTTCAAGCCTGTTTTCACTGCTACGACTGGCAAACTCGATGCCAAGGTGATAGTACCGTAAGCATCGCGCATTTGCCAGGTTCTAGGCAACTTGCACTTTCAAGTCCCTAAGTATCAGTTCACATCCGCCTGAGCACAACCCCACCGCTCCATTACCGTCCGACTAACTTACTTCAAATTCTGTGCTCATATTAGATCCACGTTCCAAACCTATACTGTACTAGGAGGCTGAAACTACTGTACTGTACATATCTGCTGTAACAAATTTAGTTGTTCAAACTCGTCTGAAGAGTTTTTTATATTCAAACTCAGCATTATATCAAGCATTTGTTCATGTCAATAATGATGCGACGTTGCAGCAAAGTCTCACACTTTGGAGACGATGGTATCTGTAAGCTTTGAGCATTGACAGAAGCACCGCCAATCCGTTTATCTTTTTTCAACAATGACCATTGATCGAACTACCGGCAACTTAATCTTGCGCAACTACATGTTGACGAAAATAATGCCACTAATCTGGCAGGATGACCTTTACAAAGCACACATATGCAATTCAAATGGTACTAGATCATCAAGCTAATCGTCACCGTCTCAAAGAAATCTCTGTCGAAGTCAACTTTTATGCTTCGCAAATCCAGGGGACCACAATTCTTCAGTAGACTGGTGACTCGGTACAGCGGTTGGCACAGATGATACGCAAGCTTCAGTTCGGTTCACATTCGAAGACGATATCTGAGGTGCACGATGTCCGCCAGCATGCTTATGATGCGGAGAAGCCTGCAAAAGTTGAGAAAATATTTAATAGTTTTAAACATTTCTTCGACCCTGTAAGGCGAGGTCTATGCTTGAAACTGTCATTTCAGCGCGTGGCTAGTCGTCTTCCAGTGTCGTCTCTACACAAAAGCGTGTGCAGACGCTGTGGTTTCTAAAGGAATGATACTTTTGATGCGCTTTTCATGTTGCTTTGCAGAAATAGGGTTGATACCTGTGACATTATCGAATATCGCTCATTTTCCTTCGTCTTAATCGTGTTCGGTGATTCCTCTGTGTGGATGTGGTAGCTATGGCGAACCCGTCCCCAGAGATCGAGTCCTTGATCCCGCACAAGGGGAGCCCGGACTTAGGAGATTATGGAGATGAGGAGCTTGGAACGTCAAATGCTGAATTCGGTCTTCGTCGGAGCTTGAGTCTTATTGATGGAATCAGGTGCGCAATCGTTTTGGTGCAATTTGTCGACCCACAGGAGAATTTTTCAAGGTCTGATTGGCGAGTATTCTAGTTATAGGAGGACTGAGGGCGGTGTTCCAAATGTGATGCAGCGTGCTTGTGGGAATTATTGTCGGAAGTGGTATCTTCGCATCGCCCGGCGTGGTGCTTCAAGATGCTGGCAGCGTAGGTTTAGGGCTCTTAGCTTGGGTCGCTGCGTCGTTCATGGCTCTCTGCTCGGCTCTTGGCTGCGCTGAACTCGGTGCTGCCATCCCCCAAGCTGGCGGCAATGCCGAATACTTCAGGGTTCGCTTTCCGTTCCTTGATTTTCGAGTTTTCGAGCATCAAGCTGCTTTTCCATTTGTCTGAGACTTCTGATTACCGCAAGTGGAGGGTTCTGCTCTAATTGGGGATCCATTTCATTGACCTCTGGTTTTTATAAAAATACTAGGGTTGAATATACTCCCGTATCACGCCTCTGCTTCGGAAACAGTGACCATGCAGTCGGACTGTCCTTGGGGTCTAATAATTTTTTACAAGAATAGGAGTTTTGATCTGTTTTTCTAATACACTAGGGCCCTCTGTACCGTACCACTACTCTCCCATTTGTAGTAATATTTTGATTGATATGATCCAGTGACTTTATGTGCAGATTGCTTTTGGCGATGTTTGGGGCTTCGCATTTGTCTGGACAATGTTCTTTGTACTTACGAATGGAAGCTTGGCCATTGTAGCGATCACATTTTCTCGCTACCTCGTTGCTGGCGTAAGTTAAAAAACTCAAACTAACCGTTGAGTTGGCTCCCCTATTGTCTTGCTGTGCAAAATAATGAATTTTACTGAACAGTTTACAGGAGTCACTACCCTGGAGGGCGATATGGACTCCGATCCTATAGTGAAAGCCGTGGCAATTGGATGCGTAGCTGTCCTTACCATTTGGAACTGCTTTGGTAAAATCATCTTGAACCAAGTCGCTAGGAAATAGATGGTGGACTCTCAATGTTAAGTTCATATTCGTTCGATTCGTAACTCCTTATGATGAGTTAATGTTAAGTTTAATTCTAGTGTAATTTACCAAACAAGATTTGTTTTTGAATGTTTAATGTCAGTGTGACGTCACTATTTATCATTGACATTTTGATTTGATATTACATTGGAAACTATTAAACGCATATGAAGCCAACTCTAAGTTGACATTCATTTAACATTGTCTTAGTATTAATCCAATATTCTATTAGATGAACATTAACCTATCATTGATAACTTTGTGGAGATCTTTTGAGTTGTCCGTGTTCTTTTGCCTTTAGCCCTACCTTGAATCAGTACTCCCTCGCATGCCTGCGTTTCTTTCTTACCTATGTAGAGTTCTCGTTCATACCTTGCATGACTTTGAGTCGGCACCTTGTCTCTTTACACCAACTCGTTCTGAGTTTACTGATTATTCGCTTGTTTTGTCAATATTCAGGGGTACATGTTGGTGCGCAACTTCAAAATTTTCTCAGCGTGATGAAGCTCTTGCTCGTTTCAATACTAGTCGTAGCCGCATCCTATTTTGTTTGGGGGAACCCACATGTGTTGGAGGAGAATTTTCACAAGCCATTTGAAGGAAGCGATTTCTCGGGCTTTGGCGGGAGCTGTGTGGCTGCTCTGTGGGCCTTCACTGGCTGGTTGGTCTAGGATTTTCACACTTGATCCTTCCATTTGATTTGTGGGCGTCTTCATATTAACTCCTAGCTTTATATCAGATATTTATACTAGTGAGTACTTATATCTTCTTCATGCTTGCTGTTAATACCAGAAGGGATGAATGAGACAGACCCGGTCAACGGTGAAAGTGCTAACTTAGTGAATTTTCGACTTCCACACATTATAGAGAGACAATTACAGTCAAATGGTTCAAACCAGTTCTGTTGTTCGAAGTTTGTCAGAAGGTGGACCTTTGTCATCAATTACGTACATTGTGCTAGGTTCATCATAAGCGTTATGGGTATGTGAATTGTCTCACTTGATGCGCAGGGGTGATCTCGTATTCCTGACAGAAGAGCTGAAAGATCCTGGGCGAAACATTCCACGCGGTACAGTGGGCGGCATCCTAATTGTGGTGGTCATTTACGTAGGTCTTTTCTTAATCACAAGTTTCTTTGCACGATAAACGAGCTAGACCATTCTGCTTGCATTGCTTCTGTATTCAATATGCTTCGAAATGAGAAAGTCAGTAATAGGTAGAAAAAGATTGGAATGAGACTCTTTATGCATAAACCCTCATTTCTGCCATGTTCCGCCTTGATTCTGCTAGAGCATTTGGAAAGATTTCCTCCGTTCCTATCCTTTGGAGCAGTGGTATTTGAGTTGCACACGATCCACCTCTCTTTGTTAGCACCTACAAGCTTCTGTGCAAGAGTTTTCAGAGTTGTTCAAGCTTGGGAGCTACCATTATGTGAACTTAATCAGGTAGTATCATTTTGGCCATCCTAGAAATTTTGGACACAGTCTAGTGAAAGACGCTAATGTTGTCTATGTTGTCAAAATGTGGCAGCTGGTACTGAATGTGATCTTCCTCTGCATCCTTCCTGCTGCAGGCAAGTAGCTGTCACCCTCCAGTTTGATCCTCTTGAGTCTGGTTATTGTATTCTCCCTCTGTCCCGAAATAAAGTCTGGCTAGGTTAGTGCATGAGTAGCTCCTATTTTCAAAGGATTGTGTAGTTATAGTAAGCTTCTACTAAACCCCACTACGCATGAAAGAATTGAAGTCAACAGTGAAGCGGCAAAGCAGCGCATGTTGAAAACAAGCAACAAAATCGACAAATTTTTTCCCTTTTGGGAATTGCTCCAATAGTATTTATTTTGATCATTCTCCAAGCAACATTGGTGCAGTGATGTCCATTGACGTCCTTTGTATTCAATTCCGACAATGTCGTGTGATTCAAGTCCAAGAAATTTTCAACAAGAGATTTGTTAGTAGCAATTTTTGTATAGTTGTGGGTTGAATTCTTTGCCTTTGGTTGGTTAGAGGTTGAGTTTTGATTCCGGCTTTGCAAGGATCGAATTTTTGAATTGCGATATAGTCTCTGGAGCGTAGTATCCTCGAATTCTTTTGCTTCGGGGTGTTTGAACTAGCTTTAGCTTCACTTGTTGTCCATCAAGTACATCAAGTTGTAGAGAGCCAATTTCGAATCTAATTTTGGACAAGTATATTTGGAAACCCGAGATTTATTTCAGGACGGAGGGAGTAGATGATAGTACCTTGCAAGTAGTTACAGCTTGTGGGTTTTATGTAACTTCCATATTGACCTGAATCTAAAGTTTGCCGTGGAATTCTCTTGAAAGGTCGATGATTCACATGAAATTGTTGTCATGATAGTGGTGAAGACATCAGGAGTTGTTGCCATTGACGCCATCAACGCAGCTCTGGGACCTTGGGCAGGACCCTATATGTCCATACTTGTTGCTATCTCCATTTTAGGCTCTGCTAATGGCATCGTCATCTGTGGTGCTCGTTACCTGGTAATGAACCCCTCTAATCTTTCCGTTTCATGGAAATTGGACACAAGGGAATTTCCAAGTTTGGTATGGAGGCTTCTTAGGTTCATTTTTTTCTCCTATAACCATGTACGTTAAGTTCTGGATGCAGCTCTGGAACTCAGGAGTTCTAGTTTCTGATGGACCCTGTTCTTTGCAAGCGAAATTCTTTTTAAGGATCTGTCTAACAATGGCTTGCTTATATTTTGTCATCTGTCTAATCTTGTAATCCTTCATCTTCTAATGAAATTGTTTTTGAATGTCGTTTATCCTTAATATTCGGCTCTGAAATATACAGGAGCACTTTTCCCTGTGTCCCATGTTGAATCTAATTGCCGAAACTTGTTGCTTTTTAAGAAGCGGAAAGATCTTATCACATCCTTTCATGTGCAGTATGCTGCGGCTAGGCAGGGCCATATTTTCAAGAGAATTGGAGCTGTTGGTGCACATAGCCGCGCCCCATATGTCGCGCATCTTGTTCAGGTTTGACAGTTCGTTATCCCATGGTTAAAATCTGTTACCTCATCTGATATGATGGCAAGAATTCTCCGAAATCTTTTAACGGATGTTTCAATATGCCTTGTGCAGGGGTCCTGGTGCATATTTCTATTGCTGCAATCCAGCAATTTCGTTAAGGTATGTAATACACATGCTATGAAAAAATGGTCTGGGGCAGAAGCTCACAACATTCAATAGTTTAAATGGGCTCTTTGGTCATTGTTTGAATGCTCATTATTGTAGACAGTTGACAATGGATGTTTATGGTAAATAGATGTTATTTGGCGTTGTAATTTGCTAGAACATGGAAATGAACTTGATTTGAGCAATTTAGTTTATAGAAATTAGATATTTGTTGCACAGATTGATGTGCAACGATCAACAGAAGTGTCGAGGAGAAAACGCGATGAGTTGTAGTAACTCTAAAGAACCAAGATTTGATGGTTTTAGTATGACCAATTTGACTGATGATGTTGTGATAATATAATTTAAACAGGGTCTAATATTGTATCAGCAGAATCAGGGAACAATATTACATGTGTTGGTCAAATAAATGAATAAAGTTAAACAAAAGAAAGTTCCCATATGAACCATTCGAAAATGCTGAAAATCTTGAGCCCCAATTTGGCACTTTTGGTCCTTTGAAGTACATGTTCATGTAGAGCCTCGTTTGTGTTCTAAAATTAGTAGAATTGTCCAATGTCATTCGACATTGACGCGAAGTTCGTAGAGAGTGCAAAATATTCTGTGATTCCAGCCTGAGCACTACATTATTCTGAGGATGAAGTGTGGTGCTTATTGTGTGCAGTTGGTCAGCTTCTTTGGCGTGTCATCATTCCTTTTCTTTGGTCTCACAGGTGCAGCTCAAATAAAGATACGGCGAGATCTGCCCAATTTACACCGACCATATACCGTGGCTTTCTATCCTTACGCCCCGCTCATAGTCATTGGCTTTTCCTCGTAAGTCGTTCCTTTTCCAATATATGCTATGAATAACAATTTGGCTCATTGTTGAGGTTAGATCGGCTTTCAACACAAGGTAAAACCATCTCCGGTACGTGAGTATTCATTGCAACTGGTGCTTGATTTTCGCTTCCGTATTTTTTTGCTTCCGTAAGAGTCGTGCAAATCTTTGCTATTGGTGAGGCTTCAAAAGCTAAGTTTGCATGTTTATCACTAAGGAAACTTGGACCCACAATTTGCCTATATCTCTTGAACTGCTCTTCCTTCATTGATGAGAGACGTGCCAATCGATTTTTGTGTGTTTATTTAATTATCTGATTGCTGAACTCACTGGTTGTTGATGTTTTACAGGTACTTGGTAGCTTCAGCGCTGGTGGCCCAACCTTTAGCAACAAGTTTGTCCTTGGGGTTCGTTATCAGTTCATTCCCTGTCTACTATCTTTTTATCAGACAACCTTAGATTCAATCAACCCTTGTACATATGCAAAGGAGGTTAAACTATCACAAATTGCCTTAGAACTAACACAGATTTTTGTACTGCCCACACAAATTCTCAATAAGTTACATAGTTGCTGAAAATAAATTGCTAACAATTGCTAAATTATCACACTAACTCTGCTCCCACTTTCGTAGTTCACCATCACCAATATGCTGCACAAATAAGGAAATTTCTCATTATACTGCTTTTTGTGAACACATTTTGGCTTTAGGGTCATTTAAGGAGTTAAAAAGTGAAGTTCCAACGTTGTCTTCATACATAAGTCACGATGTTCGCTACTATGGTTGATAGACTGTTAAAACCAATTCCAATCTTTGGGCTAGGAGTCAATAAGGTAAGACAGCCCATTGCGGTCAGAATTAGGAGTTTGCCCTAATGCTATTGCTGATTTATTTTTTCTTAAATTCCCACATAAAGACAAGTGTGAAACAGTGAGAGCAATTGAAATTATATTTTTTTGATAAAGTATGAATTTGCTATGAATTTTGAAGTGTGTTGCCCAAAAGAGTTTCTAGACTATCTTCAAACCAACAAAAGTTGTATCTATAATGCTCATCTTACTCACCTAAAGCAATTGTATTATTTCCTAATGTGGAAGACCTAAAATAATCACTTCCTACAAATAATTTACTCTAAAAAGTTAGAAGTTCCTATTGAAGTCATTGACTGGAAGGCCTAAAAAAAATCACTTCAAAAGTTGTATTGATAATGGAATTGGTCTCAAGTTTCTAAAAAAAATTACTAAAAAGTTGAAAGTTCTTATTGAAGTCACTAATTACTCCATTATTGTCACCAAAGACATTGATCTTGGTCCAACTCTCATTTATTGAAAAAATACTATAAAAAGGTCATTCCTTAGCTATCTATGAAGGATCTTTTGACCTTAATGGGTTGTTCTACCTTATTTGTATCATATTTTGTTGGAGTCTTTATTGTCTATGTACAAAGGATTATATATAATAGTGAGACAAGTGAAGTACAAGTGGTTTTTGTCTTTATTTTTAATAAAAATGTAAACGTGATGCATTTTTTTATTCAAAGAGTAAGAATGGTTACTATCACTTTATTTCCAAATGGGGAGGTGTACAAAGCGTACATTGTCCCTACATTGGAATTGTGTAAGCTTGACAATTCCTATATCAAACACATCTTAATACATTTGTATAAAACATATTTGTAGAAGATGGTTTATCTCTAAACTACTATGAGGATTTCAAACAAATATAAAAAACAAACTCCAACAATGTATATGATAGATTGTTGTATGCCAATAGATAAAAATCTAAAAAATAAATGCCTCAAATTGCAACAATGTTAGATGTGAGTACAAAGATGTGTGCTTACAAGCTTTGAACTTGGTTGTAGATATATATCTACAACCACTTAAAAGTGTTTATAACATATGTACCTGTAATATGGGTACTTATAATCATAGAAGATGTATAATATAAAATCTGAGGCTCATGGATTTTGTCAAGTGAAGTGACATTAGGGCCACTCCACATCAACTTATTGTGTTAGATGGACTTTCATTGGAGTTCATTTTAATTTTGGATAAGTTTCATTCTAGTTTCAGAATTTATTCATCTTGGGGTTTGAGTATTTAAATGGAGAGAGCTCCTTGACTTGACATTGTTATCAAATCAAGTTTTGTGAGTGTTTTTGGAGAGAATTATATGTTTATGCTTTGCTTGGAGATGATAATTTGTCATTTAATAAAGTCTTCACTTTTCTTCTTTTACGCTTATACTCTTGTATACTCCCTTCGTAGAGTGAGAGACACTTAACTTTGTGTGTAGAGATTCTATATTTTATTGCTCAAGGGTGAGTTTGTTATACATTCTAACTTAGTTTTTTATTACATATTTGATGTTAGTTGCGACACTCAATCTATTGTGTGCCACAATCTTTGTTTACATGACAACTTATAGATTCTATGCTCACATATAAACGCTCCCTCTCAAAATATAAAGTCTACTTCATATAACTTTATCATTTAGTATTCAAATTCATTAACTCAAATTTTAAATGACTTGTTATATCATATTTTTTGTCCATAATTTCTAAAAAAATGTATATTTATGTATACTATGAGCATGGTATTACAAGGTCAAGAGTATATAGGTGGAATTTGATATAAAAGTCATAGCAATGAATATTTCTAATATTTGAATGTTTCTATATTTTTTTCCATTTATTCTTGCATCTAATGTAGAAATTTTTAGTTAATTACATTTGATTTAATCATCTTAATAAATACCAAGTTTCACTCATCCTTAAATATAAAATTATAACAATTTTGTCTTTTTAAGAAAATTTCTTCACTCCTAAGAAATGTGTAGAAAATGTGTGAGTTTCAAAAAGTCTAAGTAGGAAATAAGATTATTAATACAGATAGAATTTTCAATCATTTTTGTAACATCAAATTATAAAAGGGCATATAATAAAGAGATTGATTTATATAGAGTAATCATCTTTTTCATTTTATTGAAATTATTGAAATACCATGTAAAATTTTTTTATCCATAAGTCCCAATGTTTTTTTAATCAAAAACCACTCAAAACTATCATTTCTATTGAAAAGAGCAAAAAAAATAAATTATTTTTATTATTTTATGTTTTGTACATTTAACAATTGGATCTTGGACCATACTAGCATAAAAGTGTACAAAAAAACTTTTAGAAACTTTGACCATATAGATTGCAAGATATTTGCATTTAAAGTGAAGAAAATGAGTTGTTTTGTACCTTGCATGATTAGATTATAAGTCTTTGAATCTTCTTAGCTTAAAATTTTTGTAATAGATATTTTGATTTTAAAAATAAATTATGTTGAAGAATTAAATTGAGAGTCTAGGGAAAAAGTTCAAAAAACAACAACTTGATTTTCATTCTTAAAGAAAATTGTTAAGTGGAAATAAATATGAGATTGAAGGAAAAACTAGATTATTAATAGCTCTAAGATGGAATTGAACACACTAATCCCAATAAGGAATTTTTTCTAACTAGCAAATTAACCTCAAAGGTGGGCATTGGCAAAAATCGTAGAAACTATCTCTGATAAAAAAAATAGGATCTAATATATTCATTGTTGATAAATTTTGCAAAGAAAGTACACGTAATATACATTGCTTTAAAATTGTGAAACATGGTTATAAGTAATATAGCATTAGATATAATATCAAATAATTATATAATTGGTACATATAAAATACCATGGAAAAAGGGGTATAGAAATTGAAAAGGAGACTCCGCTAACAACTGGCTCTCACTAATTCTCAATGGATGAAAAGAAGGCATTTTCTTTTATCAAAAATCAATAGATGGATGATTGGGGAGGCATGCTTCAACATCACGGAATCTTAGGGTATTTAATGCCAGTATCATATCCACTATTGATTTTTACATTGGTGGTCTTATGGACATTGTCGTTGCTGATTTGTGATTCATGAATCAAGGTTCTTGTTTCATTACATGTTTTTTGAAGGGTCTAGAGGGCCGTTTCAGGCTTGTTCCCATCCCTATGAGCCAACCAACAATGGTCAGAATATAAAATAATAATAAAATAAGATTTTAATTTTAATTTTTTTAATTTTTAATTTTTATTATTATTAATATCAGACATGGCAATCGCTTCACCACGTTGACCTGCTGTTGCACTGCTGTTGCAGCGGAGTTTCCATAGTCTAAAAACTTTAGTGAACTCACAGCCCTCCATAGTAATAAAATCTCATGTAATGCCAACATTGTAGTCACGGAAGTGAGTGCTGTAGTTACTCGTTGTGATCTTTTTCTTCTGCTGTTTCGATTCCGTTTGTTTTCAGAAATGTGTAGCATGGTCTGCTATTAAGGTTTAGGTACCACCAAGGCGATTCAAGTTTCTGGGCAGATCCTCGTTCTTGAACTTTAGGGTTTCAGGTCTTTTTAGTTTTCTTAAATCCCTGTGAGTGCGTTTGAGTCTTGCTTTGGACGTTGGAAGTCGTTGCTTTCGGGTTTAAGTGGGATCCAAGAAGTTGGTGTTCAAATTTTGTGGAATGACTACACGGTGCAGACTGCCGGCCACCATGAGGGTGAAGATCTATTTCCATGGTGTTCAACGGAGGAGCTCATGAAGACTTCTTTTGACAAGAACTACGCGTTGTTTGTGAACTCACGGGAGTTTCCATCCCTGCTAGTTGATGAGAAGCTCCATCTCCATGTACTGGATACTTTATTGGATGGGAAATTGGGAGAGTTGCGTGAAATCTTGTAGGCCTTTGGGATTGTGAGCATGGACATCACACACCATGGCTACTTGGAGACATCGGAGCAGAAGTGGATCTCTCCTGCACACCATCCAAGACATTCTTGACATTCTTGAGTGCTTTTTCTCTCACCCTAAACTTGCTCACAATCTGGCAAGTCACTGTTGCTGGTGAATTTAGTGGTTATTGATTTTGTATCTCAAGTTGCTTGCGGTGTTTTCATGGGGTGCAATCAAGGTATCTAAATTGCCTCGAAATTTACAGAAATTGATTGGCTGCTTTGAGTCACTGTAAATTGTCAAGTTCTGCTTTGTTTATGCTAAGTAATGATACTTAGCATTATCAGTGGTTACTGATTTTCCTAAACCGTAGATTTGTGAGGGTTCAGTTGGTTGCATCTAGCATGGATGTAGTACGCAAGCAGTCATGTCTACATTTTTGCGTACCGTTTTCTATGGTCTTTGCATGTGTTAGATGCTTTGCAAATTTCTTTAGCTGTGGTTTTTTCTTGGTTGTCCTTGCACTTCATTTCAGAATTTTGGGATGTTAGAATGTTACAGGTCCTTAGTGTTGAAGTTCATCATAGGACTTCTAGAGACTTTATGAATATGCAATGTAGGCATGTGGAGGACGTATTACATTGTATTCTTGAACACAAACTATGTATCTGGGGGTGATTGCAAGAAAGACTGGTACTATTTTCTGTCACAATTGGAGTGGAGTTGTCATTAGCCATAATTTTTGGAAAATGAAGCTGACGTATTTGAAATTTTTACTAGAGATGGCTAACTTGAAAATCATGAGATTATTTAATTTTCAAAAAGATTGAAAAGACATTCTATAATTAAATTTCAATTTAGTTGATTTGTCACACTTTGCATTTTAGGAGTTTTTAGTACTGGGGAGTACCCAAAATGAATGGCTAGAGCTAAAAATTTTGTGGTCTATTTCCACAGTAGGAGGACATGTGCCTACCAAACAAAATCTAAAAATACATTATTTTATGGATTCCATATTTGTACAAATAGGGCTCCCTTGCGCGTGCACTTTTGAACATTGAAGATGGTTTTTGACTTCTATTTTTTTGTGAATGTGATCACTATTAAGTCTTTACAAATGGACAATTTTTAGTTTTTTTGTGTTCATGATTTTTTAGTTATTATTAATTTATACCTAGTTGTATCTTTTTTTTGTGGCAAATTGTCTTTTTTTCAAATAGCACTTTTTTAGTACTTGCAAGTAGTCGCCAATACTAGTAGCCATCGATTTTTCAAATGAACAGCCGAAATTGTTTTGTTTCATAGTACTCATAGTACTGAGCACAGAAAGTCAGAAATTATAGTTTTGGCAAAATGCTTCCAAAATCGTTTGATCTTTCTTGCAACCACACTTATTTGGTGGGTTTTTCGTATACATTAAATTGATGCTTTTGTTGCCCTTCCTTTGCCTTTGGTTTATTCTTTTGCTTATGTTCATATTGTTTCAATATGGTTCACACTATTGCACAATTTTAGAACTGTGGAGTATAAGGGAAAAAATGGAGTATACATAAAGAAAAGGGGTATAAGGAAAAAAATAGGATACAAGGAAAAGAAATGGGATATAAGGGGAAAAAATGGATATGAAAAAAAAAAGATATGAAGAAAAAATGAGATACAAGAAATATAGGATACCTTAAGAAATATACCTCCCCCAAAAAATTATAATTAACAATAGGGTGCCTTAAAATACAAACATTTACCTTTATTTAAAAAAAATATCATGCCTTATAATCTATTTTACGTGGTAAGTAGCCTCCCATTAAATAGATTGTTTTCTCAAGTGCATGCAAAATGTAAGAGGGTGTCCCCCTCCCCTTGAGAAATTAACCCTTGTGGAGTTTGTTTATTTTTGAAAAATTGTAAAAATCAACTTAAAAAAAGAATCTAATTTGTTATTTTCTCAATAAGATGCTTTATAACTTTCACACCACAAATCCAAATGGAAGAAATCAAATCTTTTTATATAGACAAAAATTTAATTTTTGAAGAATTTTAAAAAAGAAATTAATTTCAAATTTTTGTGGATTTTTTTGTTGCCTAGCAAGTTCCATTCTATGCTTAAGGTGGCAAAAAAATTTCTCTTGGGCATTGATTAAAATTAAGATTATATTCTCAAAAAGCTAATTTGATTTTTCTATCATAAGAACCTACACAAACCTTCAAGTATCTCCCCAATGAAATATTTGAAACTTTAGGAGTTACGAAGTTCTAAAAATATTTGAATGGTCTCTTTAGGAACTACACTATTTTTAATTTGATTTTTATAATCAATTCTAATATAATAATTTATCTAAAAATATTTTTAAAAATATTTTTCAATTTCAATTTTTGTTTAAAAATAAATTTAAAAAAATGAAAATCAAGTGCATTGCTTTTAATATGATCACCAAACATTTAGAAATTTATCAATGTACTAATAATTGTAGTTTAGAATTCTCTTGTTAAAAAAACTATCTACAATAGATCTTGTTATTCTTCCTAAACTTTTGTTGTGCCAAATGAATGAAAATGCCTAGGTAGCTAAGCTATTTTTATGTTTTGTTTATAACTTTTCACCATTATCACCAAGGTTTTACTATTGAATGATAAAATCTAATCTCTTTTCTATGAGAACAACCAATCACATGATGACAAATAACTTTTATCAAAGTAAATTAATTTATCTTTAATCAAAAACTGACATGAGTAATTACACAATCAGTTTCAAAGAGAAAAAAAACTGTGAAAAAGACAATTACTTCATATTTGAGTATACGAATTTGTCTTACTAGTTAAAATATTAGTGCCACCTTTCAAATTTAATGTCATTGTATATTATTCTTTTTTGTGGAATTTATAAAATATAGTTATAATTTAACATGCTCTAATATAAATAGTATGACTTGAGTATATTAGAGTCATGTGTACTAATTGGATATATTAGTGTGTGTTCTTTATGAATAGGAAAAATAATTAGTGCTTTCTAAATTTTTAATATCCAGACTACAACGTATCTAGTTTTGTAGACTTGGATAGACTAATTCAAAACTTCTCACCTATGGGGAAAAATGTATAAACATGCCTTCTATTTTAGTGCTAGTTAATTTTTGTATATTGTGATTATATGCAACTCCCGTATAATATGGCTCTCATTATAATCACTTATAATGCATTTTAGTCCAATCTCAAGGAGCATAATTTGTTTTAATGTAGAAAACTCTTGTAGCCCTTTCAACAAGGAATTAAAAAATGTAATTATTTACTTTAAATGAGTATTTTTGAGGACAATAATAGCATTAAAAAACTAATTATATGAGTTTTTTTAATACGTGTATCATAGACTGAGCTACCCAACTTTGGAAGCTTTCTTTTAAAAATTTAGGATTTTTTCATTATAAATAACACATTGAAAATGAATTTTAATTTTAATTGGAGGGAACATCTTGTATGGAACTTTTTAACTATGCAATGGTTTTTCAATTCTTCATATATATTGCAAGTTTTTTTCTAATATATATGCAACCCAACATTTTTTGCATTTAGTTTTTTTTAAATTTGATCTTCACCCAACTTTTTGGTCTTTTTAATTTGATATAATTTTTACAAAAGCCGTCCTCTAAGCTGTTTTAATGCCGATGATCCCTGTATATAATACAAGAGTTGCATACCCGAGATCATTCATAGCAAAATCGAGATCTTTGATTTGAAAATATGATCCAAATTATCCAAATTTTATGCACAACAATAACTAATAAGTTCCTATGCTTTTTCAACACATGAAAAAATTAGAGTGAGGAACCACAAGTCCACAAGACCAAATGTGAGGCTATGTCCAACCTAACCATCTCCAAATACCTCTCTCAACATTTCCAAATGAATAAAAAGGTTAAATTGCATATGATAAAGAACACAATGAATCATCTAGTAAGGCTCAATATTCAATCATAACATTCAATGCCTTTGGTTTTCACTAGATAGTGTAGAATATTCTACACCTACCAATAGCTCAGCCTATAAACAAAGGCAATATCAATGTAAAAAGTAAAGTATATGAAAGAAAGGCAGAGGGCATAAAGTCTACCTTACTCAATGTTATGGTAATACAACATGCTCCTGAATACCTCTTCAACCACCAATTTTTATTTTTGTTGTTCTTAGCTATTATTCTTAGACTAGTCAATTTTTTCTATTTTCTTGGTGACAAGTGAAAGGAGACTTTCCAAGTCACCAAAGAACACTACTGCCACATTTTGTTGTTGTTCCTAACTACTATTATTAGACAAGTCAAATTTCTCTATTTTTTTTATAACAAGTGAAAGGAGACTCCCTAAGTGACCAAAAATAGGACTGCTACTTTTTTTCTATAACAAGTGAAAGGAGACTCCCTAAGTGACCAAAAATAGGGCTGCTACTTTTTTTCTATAACAAGTGAAAGGAGACTCCCTAAGTGACCAAAAATAGGACTGCTACTTTTTGTTGTTGCACCTAGATATTATTATTAGACAAATCAAATTTTCTTCTTTTCATGGAGACAAGTTAAAGGAGGTTGCCAAAGAATACAATCACCACTTTTTGTTGTTACACCTAACTGCTACAATTAAAGCGGTCAAATTTTACCTATTTTCTTAGTGAAAAGTGAAAAGAAACTCACCAATGAACATGACAACTACTTTTTGTTGTTGCATCTAGGTACTATTATAAGACCAATCAAATTTACATATTTCTTTGGTGACCAGCAAAAGGAGAGTCACCAAAGAATAGGACGGCCATTTTTTGTTATTGCACCTAGCTGCTATTATTAGATCGGTCAAATTTTTATATTTGTTGAAGACAAGTGAAAGGAGACTCACCAACTCACCAATGAACACATCTACCACTTATCTTCTTGTACAGTTGCACATAGCTACTATTATTTGATTGAGCCAATTTTTCAATTTTCTTGCATGGTGACGAGTGAAACGAGACTCCCTAGCTCCCCAATGAATGCTACCACTAATTTTTGGTATTACACCTAATACTATTATGAGACCAGTCAAATTTTTGTGTTTTCTTGGTTAGAAGTGAAAGAAAACTCCCCAACTCTCTAATGAATATAATGGCTATTATATGTTGTTGTTGCACCTAGCTACTACTAAGAGACTAGTCAAATTTTCATATTTTCTTTGTGACAAGTAAAACAAGACTCAATAAAGAATAGAACCGCCACTTTTTGTTGTTGCACCTAGCTAGTATTAACAAACTAGTCAAATTTTGTTGTTGCATTAGTTATAATTAATAGATCAATCAAATTTTCAAATTTTTTTGGTGACAACTCAAAAAAGACTCACAAATTCACCAATGAATATGGCCGCCACTTTTTATTATTGTGCCTAGCTATTATTATGAGACAGGTTCATTTTTCCAATTTTCTTGGTGACAAGTGAAAAGAGACTCACCAAAGAATAGGACCACCATTTTTTGTTGTTGCACCTAGCTACTATTATTAGACTAGATAAGTTTTTGTATTTTTTTGGTGACAATTGAAACAAGACTCACCAATAAACACCACCACCACTATTTGTTGTTGCACCTAATTACTATTATTAGGCGGATCAAAATTTTCTATTTTCTATGTGAAAAATGAAAGAAATTCTTCAACTTACCAAATAACACACCCTCCATTTTTTGTTGTTGCACCTAACTATTACATGAGATTGGTCAAGTTTTCATATTTTCTTGGTGACAAGCAAAATGAGACTCACCAAAAAATAAACCACCACTTTTTGTTGTAGCACTCAGTGATCCAGATACCATTATTAGAGTGATCAATTTTTTTAATCTTCTAGATGACAAGAAAAAAGAGACTCACCAATGAACACAATCGTCACATTTTGTTGTTGCACCTAGCTAATATTATGAAATCGGTCAGATTTTTTTATTTTCTTGGTGATAAGTGAAATGAGACTTCCCAGTTTACCATTGAATACAATACCCATTCTTTGTTGTTGTACCTAGCTACTAATATTAAATTTGTCAATTTTTTCTATTTTTTAGATGATAAGTAAAAGAAAACTCACCAAAGAACACATCCGCCACTTTTTTTTATTGCACCTAGCTACTATTTTGAAACCAGCCAAGTTTTCATATTTTCTTGGAGACAAATGAAAGGAAATTCACCAAAGAATAGGATTGCCATTTTTTGGTTGTTGCACCTAAGGTCTATGATTTGACCAATCAAATTTTAATATTTTGTTTGTGACAAGTGAAAGGAGACTCACATACTCACCAATAAAGACGACAAAACTTTTTGTTCTTGCATGTAGTTGCTAGTAATAGATCTATTAAATTTTCTTATTTTCTTGGAGACAAGTGAAAAAAAACCCTCCTCAACTCACCTATCAATACAATCCCCTCTTTTTTGTTGTTGCACGCAGTTACTATTAGAAGACAAATTTTCATATTTTCTTGGTGACAAGTGAAAGAAGACTTCCCAGCTCACCAAGGAATACGACTATTGCTTTTTGTTGTTGCTAAACCTAGCTACTACTATGAAACCAGTCAATTTTTCTTATTTTCTTGGTGACAAGTGAAAAGAGACTCCCAACTCACCAATGAACACAATTGCCACTTTTTGTTGTTGCACCTAGTTGCTATCATAAGACCGGTCAAATTTTTATATTTTGTTGGTGACAACTAAAAAGACACTCATCAAAGAACAGACAACCATTTTTCATTGTTGCACCTAGCTACTATTATTAGATTAATAAAGTTTTTCTATTTTCTTGGTGATAAATGAAACAAGACTCAATAAAAAACACAACCGCCACTTCTTGATGTTGCACCTAGCTACTATTATGAGATGGCTGAAATTTTCCTATTTTCTTCGTGACAAGTGAAAAGAGACTCCCAACTCACCAAAGAACAAAAGTACATAACTACCACTTTTTATTGTTGTACCTAACTACTATCATAATACGGTCAAATTTATATATTTTGTTTGTAACTAGTGAAAGGAGACTCACCAACTCACCAAAAAACATGACCAACAGTTTTTATTGTTGCATCTAGCTACTATTATGAGACATGTATTAGGAAAGTCAAGACATGCCATTACGGTGCCAATATGGTGCACTGAAATGCTATCAAGCTAATTTGGTGCCAACCTCTATGCAAACTCAGTATCAAACCTAGCATGGAGGTTGGTACCAAATTAGCTTGATAGCATTTCAATGCACCATATTGGCACCATATTGGCATGCACTAAACTTTGTGATGTGTCAATTTCTCCAATTTTCTAATGACAAGTGAAAAGAGACTCTCCAACTCACCAAAGATCACAACAGCTACTATTTGTTGGTTTACTTTGCTACTACTATGAGGCCGGTCAAATTTTCATATTTTATTGGTGACAAGTGAAAGGATATTTTCAAATTCATATAAAAACATGGCTTGGTCTTTTTTTGTTGGTGCACCTAACCACTATTTCTAAACCGGTCAAATTTTTATATAGTTTTTTGGTGACAAGTGAAAGGAGACTCCTCAACTGACCAAACAATACAACTGCCACATTTTGCTTTTGCACCTAGATACTATAATTAGACTAGGCAAATTTTCATATTTTCTTGGTGACAACTAAAAGGAGACTCATCAATTTAACAAAGAACATGACCAACATTTTTTACTATTGCACCTACTTATTTATTACTAAATAAGTCAAATTTGGATATATTCTTTGCATGTGATAGGTTAAAGGAGTCCTCAACCGCCATTTTTTATTGTAGCATCTAGATATTATTATTATATTGATTAAAATTTATATTTTCTTGGTGACAAGTGACAAAAAAACTCTTCAACATACCAAACAACAACACCGCCTTTTTTCCCTTTGTGTATCTAGCTATTATTACTAGACCGGTTCAATTTTCATATTTTTTTAGTAACAAGTGAAAAGAGAGTCTCCAACCTCGTCTCCAACTCATGAGACAACAATATCACTATTTTTTGTTGTTTCACATAGCTCGTGATGTTGCTACTAATATTACACCTGTCAAATTCTCATATTTTACAAGTAATAAGTGTTAGGAACCTCCCGAACTCACCAAAGAAAACAACTGCTATTTTTTGTTGTGTAAGTATCTATTTTTATTAGACCAATCAAATTTTCATTTTTTTTGGTGACAAGTGAAAGGAGACTCACCAATTCACCAAAGAACACGACTGTCTTTTTTTATTGGAGCACCTAGCTACTATTATTAGACCAATCAAATTTAAAATTTTTTTTGGTGACAATTGAAAAGGAGACTTACCAACTCACCAAACAACATGACCGCCACTTTTTGCTTTTGCACCTAGATACTATTATTACACCGATCAAATTTCATATTATCTTGGTAATAAGTGAAAGGAGACTCCACAATTCTTGAAAGAACACAACCACCATTATTTGGTGTTGCAAATATCTATTTTTATTAGACCAATCAAATTTTCATATTTTTTTGGTGACAAGTGAAAGAAGACTCCCTCATTTATCAAAGAATAGGATAGACAATTTTTTTTATTGGTGCACTTATTTATTATTATTAGACCAATAAAATTTTCTTATTTTCTTAGTGACAAGTGAGCGGAGACTAATCAACTTACCAAAAAACATAACTGCCACTTTTTTGGGTTGTAACTAACTACTATTATTAGACTGGTCCAATTTTCCTATGTTTTTTAATAACAAGATAAAAGAGACTTCCCAAAGAACACAACCACCTATTATTAGATTGGTCTAATCTTCTAATTTTCTTGGTGACAAGTGAAAGGAGAGACATGTCTCCAATTCACCACAGTATGTGACATTCAAAGTGCACCTAGAGTCATAGCCTATTATTATTAGAGAGATGAAATTTTCATTGACTTTTTTGGTGACAAGCTACTAAAAGAAGATTGGCCTATCTCCAATTCACTAAAAAATGTGACATCCAGATTGCACATAACCTACTATTATTAGGCTAATTAAATTTTCATTGATTTTTTGGTGACAAGCTAGTGAAAGAAGATTGGCATGTTCCCAACTCACCAAAAAATGTGACATCTGGATTGCACCTAGCTACTATTATTAGATAGGTAAAATTTCCATTGACTTCTTTGATGACAAGCTAGTGAAACAAGATTTACTTGTTTCCAACTCACCAAAGAATGTGACATCTTCATTGCACCTAGATACTGTTATTAGATAGGTAAAATTTCCATTAATATTTTTAATGACAACTAAAAGGAGACTAGCATGTCTCCAACTCACCAAAAAATGTGACATTTGGACTACACCTAGCCTACTATTATTAGACTTGTAAAATTTCCATTGATTTTTTTGGTGACAAGCTAGTGAAAAGAGAATGGCTTGTCTCCAACTCACAAAAGAATGTGAAATTCGGTGTGCTCCTAGCCTATTATTATTAGACTAGTGACATTTCCATTGACTTTTCTAGTGACAAGCTAGTGAAAAGAGACTAGCATGTCCATAATTCACTATGACATTCAGATTGCACCTAGCTACTATTAATAGATTGGTAATATTTCCACTGATTTAATTGGTGACAAGTGAAAAGAGAGTCTCCAACTTATCAATAAACACAATTACCCCTGTTGTTATTGCACTAGCTATTATTATTTGACCCTCAAATTTTCATAAATTCTTAGTGACAAGTGAAAAGAGACATGCCAAATTACCAAAGAACACACATGCCTCTTTTTTGTTGGTGCATCTAGCTACTATTATAGTATTATTAGACTAATAAAAAATTTATATTTTCTTTTGGTGACAATTGAAAGGAAATTGACCAACTCACTAAACAACATGACTGCCACTTTTCACTTTTGCACCTAGATACTATTATTACACTAGCTAAATCTTCATATTTTTTTGGCAACAAATGAAAGGAGACTTCCTAATTTATTGAAGAACATGAATGTCACTTTTTATTGGTGCACCTAGCTACTACTATTAGATTGGTCAATTTTCATTTTTTCTAAGTAACAAGTAAAAGGAGACTCTGCAATTCCCAAAAGAACACGACTGCCACTTTTTGTTGCTGCAAATTCCTATTTATATTAGACTGATCAAATTTTCATATTATCTTAGTGACAAGTGAAAGGAAACTGCACAATTCCTGAAAAACATGACCACCAGTTTTGGTTGGTGCACCTATTTACTATTATTAGACCAATCACATTTTTCTATTTTCTTAGTGACAAGTGAACGAAGACTAGCCAACTCACCAAAGGACATGACCGCCACTTGTTTTGGTTGCAACTACCTACTATTATTAGACTAGTCTAATTTTCCTATTTTTCTTGGTGGCAAGTGAAAGGAGATTCTCCAGCTCTCTAAAGAACACAACCACCATTTTATTTTTTTGTTGCACCTAGCTACTATTATTAGCATGGTCTACTATTCTATTTTTCTTAATGACAAATGGAAGGAGGCTCCCCAAGTTATCAAATAATACTATTGCCACTTTTTGGTTTTGCTGCAACTAGCTATTATTATTAGACTAGTAAATTTTCCATTGATTTTTTGGGTGATGAGCTAGTAAAAGGAGATTGGGCTTGTCCTCAACTCACCAAAGAATGTGACATTCACTTGTGTACTAGCTGGCTGGTACAGACACTTTTCAGTGCATTGGCATTGTGACAAACTATGTCACAATGCACTGAAACACATACCCTCTCCTCCTTTGTATTTAAATTAATAAAAAAATTTATACCCTCCCCCCTCCTATGTATTTAAATTAATAAATTTATTTTAAATTAAATTAAAATTAAAAAAAATTCAAGAACCCCCTCCCCACTTTGTAGTTTCCAGGTGGAGGTGGGGTGACAATTGATATGGGACATATCGTGTATTTCGTATTTTAACCGTATCTTATGTCCCGTACAATATATTGAAGTCATATATTGTATCCATATCCATTCCATATTTATACCATATCCGTATTCAGTATTGTATTTTGGATTCATATTTGGACGGCTTAGATTGAATCTCACAAAGATCAAGGGCTTGTGATTTTTTGAGAAATCAACGGCATCTTGGAGGGGAAACATTTTTCTGTTTTTTTAAATCAACGGTCTGTGATTTTTTTGAGAAAGGGGGGAGGAACTAATGCACTGAAAAGAGGTGACAGACTCTTTTCAGTATATTGGTACATTGTGACATTCAGACTACATCTAGTTACTATTATTAGACTGGTAAAATTTCCATTGATTTTTTCAATGCCAAGTAAAAGAAAACTCTCCAATTCATTAAAGAACGAGATTGCCAATTTTTGTTGGTGCATCTATTTATTATTATTAGACTAGTCAAATTTTTCTGTTTTCTTAGTGACAAGTGAACCGAGACTAATCAACTTACCAAAGAACGTGATTGCCATTTTTTTTGTTGCACCTAACTACTATTACTACCTCCATCTCCAAATGATCTTCATGTTGGACCAAATGTTCTGAATTAAGGCTAAAAATAACATTTTAAAGACATATTTTGCACTGAAAGTAGAGTTTGGTGCACTCTTAGTATCCAAGAAACTTTAAGCTTCAAAATCCTTTTTGAAGTGTAGTTTTGGAATAATGAAAAGTGGAATTTCTGGGGCATTTTCAAAGAGCACCACTAGACATTTTAATTGTTGAGTGTGAGGTTTTTATTTTATAGGCATTTAATACTTGCGTAAGACTATATTTAGACCTCTATTTTGCCTTCCAAAGCTTCATCTCTTTCAATTGGAAAATACTCAAAGAGATGCAAAAAATATGCATGAACAATGTTGATTGATCCCTCCAATGACTTCATTTGTCTTTTTATTGATGCTTGCATGGATGGAGGAGAAACTACTAATCCAAAGTTGTTTTGATAGTTTAAAAAAAAAAACTAAAAGCCAATTTGACCTATTCCAACATCACAAAGTGCAACAAAAAGATCATTTTGGCCAAAAAAATTAAGGCTAAGAGGAAAATCATTATAGGATGGAGGAAATATTAGACTAGTCTAATTTTCCTATTTTAGTTGGTGACCACATCTCAAACTTAAGGAAGGACGATTTTTTAACAGATATCATACTGATTCAATGATTCAATGGCTTCATACCTGCGTACTATAATCGTACATATTACGTGTATTTGGATACACTAAATCAGTGCCAAAACAATGAATATCAATAACGTATGATTCTTGTACTATTATTAGTATAGTTTAGGTGCATTTTAGATATCACATTTGTATAATTAAAGTACATCAATTGTACGCTTTTGGAAAACTTTTTAATGACATTGATTCAATGCGTCTAAATATACATAATATGTACGATTATAGTACGCATGTATGAAGCCACTGAATCAGTACAATCATCGTACGCAAGTATGTAGCCCCCAAGTTTGAGATGAAGTGAAAGGAGACTCCCCAACTACCTAAGAATACAACCACCATTTTTTGTTGTTGCATCTAGTTACTATTATTAGACTGATTGAATCATCCAATTTTCATGGTGAGAAGTGGAAGGAGACTCTCCAAATCACTAAAGAACACAATTGGCAATTTTTGGTTTTGTTGCAATTAGCTACTATCATTAGACTAGTGAAATTTCTATTGATTTTTTTGGTGACAAGTGAAATGAGAGACCTATCTCCAAGTCACCAAAGAACGCAACATTTGGACTACACCTAGCCTATTATTATTAGATTGATGATATTTTCATTGAATTTTTTGGAGACAAGCTAGTGAAAGGAGATTGGCTTATCCCCAACTCACCAAAGAATGTGACATCCAAATTGCACCTAGCTACTACTATTAGACTGGTGAAATTTCCATTGGTTTATTGGTGACAAGTGGAAGGAGAGTCTCTAACTCACTAATAAATACAACCGCCCCTTTTATTATTGCAGTAGCTATTATTATTTGACCTTCAAATTTTTATAATTTTTTGGTGACAATTGAAAAGGGACTCGCCAACCCACCAAAAAACAGGACTACCACTCTATTTCCAAATTAGATTTGCAAAAATTAGGTCATAGATTTAAAGAACACAAAAATTTCAAAAAATCACTCTGTCAAGAGAACCTCATTTCAAATCCATTCCAACAAATTTTAGTCAAAAAATGATCATTTTTATTTTTGATTGACTTTAGAAGGAATTTTGAAATTTTACTTTCCAAATTTAAAAAAATACTATTGCTGATAGCATTGTTGAATCTAATCATATAGATGGAATCTAAAACTCAAAATCTACAGCTTTTGTTTGTATACCAATTCCAAAATATTCTTCCAAAAAGTACTTTATGATGATTTTTCTCAAATTGTCAATTTTGAAGAAGACTCTGTGCATTGAGGAATTAAGGCAATGTGTGGAAATTTTTTTGGCCCATTTGACTACATGGATTGAAAGATTATAATGCTTGAAATGAGAAATAAAAACTTTTTTTTTTCATTCCTACAAACTAGGGATAACAAACTTCAAGCCCTTTCAAAGTAAAAGTTTTGGTCTACACAAAAATGAGGATTTTGACTATTTATAAATATATGATGTTAGGTTCACTCATGAAAAATTTGAGAAGCAAATATAGAATCTAGCTTACTCTAAATCAATCTGTAATGCAAGGAGGTTAAGTACATTGGCAATACATTAATCAATTTTTATGATTTCTTGTGCAATGAAGAATTTTTGAATTTAAAATACAAATAATAAAAAATTAGAGACAAAAATTTGGAAAATGTGTGAAAAATTTCAAAAACTTTGACTTCACATATTACAAGATAATAGGGCTTGAGGTTATAAGAAAAGGATTTTTCTTGAAGCCACCCAATTATTGCAAATAAATATTGACTCTTCTAAGAATGTGATTTGAGAATTAAATGTTTTATTAGTTATATAAATGCCAAATTTCAATAGTTGATGAGAATATTTATAAAAGATGCTCCAAAGATGCCCAAATTGCAAGGACTACCATAAAAAGTTTAAGTTGGAAAAAATTATGTTCTTATCAAGGGGATACATGTTCACACCTTACGTCAAAATTTCATTAACATCACACCAAAATTGACTTCATAAGAACCTACCCAGAATTTCAATTATTCCTTCAATGGACAATTGGCCTTTAGGGGTTAAAAATTTCTACTTGAATTCAATTGATTATTGTTGGTTTCATAATGTATACCCCATACACATATATAGTAGAATGAAAAAAAAATTTATGAAGAAAAGTGACGGCGGAACAAAATTGGCCACTTAAATTTTATATATAAGATAAACCGGCCTTAAAATCCACATGAATGAATTTATAAAAAACATAGGTATTGGAAATAGGCCCCTCTTAGTTTTTTAAAGTAAAAATAGGATCATCTTAAATGCAAGAAGTACAGTAAATAGCCCCACATCAAATATCCTCTTAACTCAAGTGTATATCTTGAATTACAAGAAGTGATCTCTGTGGGAACTCACCAAACAACATGACCGCCATTTTTTGCTTTTGCACCTAGATACTATTATTACACCAGTCAAATCTTCATATTTTCTTGTAACAAGTAAAAGGAGACTCCCTTATTTACCACAGAACATGACAATTACCTTTTTATTGGTGCACCTAAGTGACCTAACTACTACTATTAGATTGGTCAAATTTCCATATTTTCTTAATAATTAGTGATAAGAGACTCCATAATTCCCAAAAGAACACAAGTTCTATCATTTTTCATTGTTGCATATTCCTATTTTTATAAGGCTAGTCAAATTTTCATATTTTCTTAGTCATAAGTGAATGTAGACTAAACAACTCATAGAAAAACATAACTGTCATTTTAAAAAAAAATTGTAGCAACTAATTATTATTACTAGATTGGTTCAATTTTCCTATTTTTCTTTATGACAAGTGAAATGAGACTCACCAACTCACCAAAGAATACAACCATCATTTTTTTTGTTTTACTGCAACTAGCTAATACTATTAGACTAGTGAAATTTCTATTGATTTTCTTGGTGACAAGTGAAAAGAGAGACCTGTCTCCAAGTCACCAAAGAATGCGACATTTGGACTACATCTAGCCTATAGATTAGTGATATTTTTATTGATTTTTTTGGAGACAAGCTAGTGAAAGGAGACTAGCCTATCCCCAACTCACCAAAGAATGTGACATCCATATTGCACCTAGCTACTATTATTAGATTGGTGATATTTCCATTGATTTTTCTAGTGACAGGTGAAAGGAGAGTCTCCAACTCACCAATGAATACAACCGCCCTTTTTGTTGTTGCAGTAGCTATTATTATTTGACCTTCTGACCTTCATAATTTTTCGGTGACAAGTAAAAAGAGACTTGCCAACTCACCAAAAAACACAACTGCCACTTTTTGTTTTGCTACCAAGATACTATTATTAGACCGGCCAAGTTTTTATATTCTTTGGGTGACAGGTGAAAGGAGACTCACCTACTTAACATAGATCACGACCTCTACTTTTGGGTACTGCTGCACCTAGCTAGTGGTGAAATTTCTTTTGTTTTTTTTGGTGACAAGTGAAAGGAGACTCCTATCCCCAACTCACCAAAGAATGTGACATTTGGATACCGTATGCAATAGATACTAAGACTAAACGTACTTGGGGGTACTAGATGTTCGAAAAAAACAATTTCTTCCACACACGTACATAAGGTTTTTGGAGATGTACCCAGAGTGAGGATGCCGGTGGGTGCGACGATTTTGGGGATGTACCCTAAACTGACCTTAGCTTCTAAGTTAGCTTGCACATGAGCTGTCCGTCTTCAGTTGGTGCTTTGCGCTACTCATTCCTGTCATAGTAATCACGGCTTCCAGTAGTCTATTTTCCTTTTCCAGTTTGACTGCTTTGACACAAACCAACCAACCAAAAGTAGCCGGCCGAATTCCATCACTGCCAGCAGCCGACTGCAATTAAATAAAACAACTCCCCACTCCGGCACTAAGCTAGCCAGGATGATTGATCGATATGATAATCACCTCACTCACGGCGGGCCGACTTGGAAACTGGCCGGAGATCGAAGCTCACTATCTGGACTGTGGAATTGATCAACCCATATATAATTGATCCAAGACTGATTCCGTCATTAGTTCCGAGCGCACTTGCCAGCCTATGAAAACCCCGAGTACGTCCCGAATGAAAGAGAGGTTCGGAACTGATCGACGACGGAGTCCGATCCACTCACGGATCGATTGACTGTAACTTAATAAGTAATTAAGCGCGTTCAGTTCCATTCCATTCCGTTCCGTTGCAGAATATCGAAGGTCAATGACATTCCTCCCAAGTCTTCTGCTACGTACTGCGGACCGATCGAGGAGTGGAGCCCCTGCTAATCACTACAGCTAGTAGGGTAATTGATTGGGTTGGGTGGGGCTTCAGTCTCAAATTCTCATCAATCATAGGTTTCTGATTTTTAAGTTTTCTAGCTGGGGCCCAAGAAATTGGTGCATCATGACTGACTTTGTTCGATCGATCTCCATCATGACTTTTGTTTTGTTTTGTTTTGTTTTGTTTTGGAGGGAACCTTTGGTTGCATACAGTACGTAACAGGAGGGGGAGTAAAGTAGAAGTTCCAAAGTCCAAACTCATCAAATGTGAACTCGAGAAAAGGGGTGGATTGGATTGGCCAGGACTGGACTGGACTTTTACAGTGTTGGATTGTTACAAAGAGGCCACTTGAAGGGCATCCTGTTTGGCTGTTCCTGCTACAGAAAATCCTCGCAATCATAGTTTGGCTATTGGGTTGTACAAACAGTGACCACCAAGGCAGGTAGGCAGGCAATGTGGAGTGCAGTTTGCCTGGTCACCCTGGAAGGACACTGAGTACGTGTGCAATGGATGACAGAGAATCCTTCTTTGGACACAAGTGGGGATTTTCATCCTTGGAATTTTGTGTGGAACTGAGGGGAGGTCTTGTACGATAGTTCGACCTCCAATGAGTGCTCTTGGGCTTATTTTAACCAAGAGTCCTATGAGAGTTTGTCACTGCAACAACCATCTCACCCCATCCCCCAAAAGTTGGCTAGTGAAGAATATTTGGGACCCTAATCTAGTTGCCTTCAAAGCAATGAATTCCTAAATGTTTTTTGGTCAATTTTTAGTTAACCTCTAAAGGACCAACATGTTTAGGGGCCCAAAATTGATTCAAAATACTCATCCCTAAAGCAAGGTCAAAATCTTCATCAATATTTATATTTTAAGTAATCAAATTGTAGGATCCTTTGGTTAACTTGTTTGAGTGCATTGTCCAAAAAATTTAGAATAAGTATCCCCACCAATTGCAAGTTCAATGTGTCTAAACTTCAAAATGTAGAATTTGTTGGCCCTTCTGAAAGCTAAAGTTTTATATTTCAACATTTTAAGAAAAAAAACATGTATAATCTATAATTTGTGCATTTTAGTCAATATGTTGAAAAATGGGTTGAAAATATACGTAAATTTTTTTAACCAAAAATACTTCATATAATTCAACTTTTTAAAAATTATAAAACAAAAAAAAATACTAAATGAAAGAAAAACCACTATGCTAATAACTTTTATACAAAATTAAAAATTCTTAATACCAAAGGTAAAAATGTTCTAATGAACATTTAATATATTTATTTATATTTAAAAAATTGAAAATTGAAAGCAAAAGGCACTTTTATATATATTTTTTACTTTCATTGCTCGCAAAATAAACCTCTTCACAAGTATTACTTCATTATTTGAAATCAAGTAATTCAAATGTTTCTGAGTATGAATAAATCTATACAATTCCAAAAAAATAATTAATATTTTTTCAGAACATATTTTTTGCTGCTTGATTTGGCATCAAATTTTTTTTTTAAATGTAACTTTGGAATATTTATTGAAATGACATGAAACAAAGTTTCACACATAGACTATGATAAGTAGCACCCATCCTAAAAACAATTCCAAATTATGAAATCAATAGAGGTTGCTCAAATTCTTAGAAAGCCTAAAGTGAACTCTTTGGTCCTTTAGGGGTTGAATGAGTCTATGTGAAAAGAAGGCAAGCTCCCTTAATCACCCCATTACAAGTTTTAACATCCCACAAATATTTTGACATGTGTTTGAGGAGGATAAAAAAAAACTTGTAGACCAAAATCTCCCTCAAATTGGCCAATAGGGAACCAAAAGCCCTAATAGAGAATTAAAATACACACAAACACAACAAAACACTCAATTTCCTACACGCATTGACTTCTATGAATTTTGTAATCCACTCAAAAATCCAAAGTGTAATTTTAGGATAAGATTCTTTTCAAAATTATCATTAGGGCCCAAAAATCCAAAATGGACCCTAATCAAGCTATGACCACAAAGTTCAGCACCCTACGCCAACAAAACTTCCCTCAAAATCACCATTAGGGCACCACAATGGGCCCTAATTGAGCCATGACCCAAAAAATTTGGCACATAATCACATGCACTTCCTACTCACACAACATATGCATTTGACAATTTGACCATAAATCCATGAGTTTATTACAACTCATCCAAATTCTAATCTTACACCAAATTTATAAAAGATGCAATGAAAATTGCAAGTCAAAGAAGTACAAACTTTGAAAGAAGATTAACCTTCAACTCCACAGTAGACCACCTTCTATTAAAATGGACATTGCATCTTTAGACTTACTCCAAATTAGGTGAATTTAGGCTTGTTGAAAATCCCACTTCAAGGTGCACTATCCCTCTAAATTTCAGCCCATTCCGCTTTTCCATTCTCTTGCTATCACTTGCCAAAGTTGATAGTCCCAAATTCCCAATTGAAGCAACAGCTAACCTCCTTGCATTAAATTAGCCGCCCCATCCTTGTCTTTGCTCAAAATTCATCAAGTCATAGCTTTAGTCTATTTATTAGTAATATAGTTCTTTTCATTGCTATAGGAATTAGAAAAAAGATCCTAATTATTTTTGGTGGTTCTAAAGTATTATTATATATTTTAATTCACTTTTTTTAATTTTTGAGTTCTAAAAGTATGTGGTGAAAATTTTGATTGGAAAATTATGTAGTGTATTATCAATTCTTTGGACATGGTTGCATTGCAAGATATTTTGGAATGTCCTTCATGTCTTTGATTGCCCTAAAATTTTGTGGAGGCATGTCTAATATGACCTTCAATATGAAAGATTCTTAAATTCAAAATGTATAGTGTGAAAATCTCTCACAAATGGTGGTCAAAGGTATTTGAAATTCTTCGGTAGGATAAAAAAAAAGCTTTCACTTAAAATGCTTATATCTTTCAATTTGTATAGTCAAACATTATGAAATTTTTATCACCTCTTCTTCCACAAGCCTAGTACAAGATCCTATAGTTCAATCCCTCCAAAAAATATTTTGTTGAAATTTTGAATGTATGCATAAAAAATGGCAATTTAGGTGGTTTTAAATTAGAAAATGGCCTTGAACCTTTAGAGACAAAGCAAATAATTCACATGGTACCCAAAAGGATAATTTCTATGGTATCCAACCAATCTTTCTATTAGGGTCAAAGTAGATGCATTCATAATTGTCATTTATTGAAATCCACCCAAACTGAGTGAAATATGGACGAAGCCTTGTAATTTTTATTTTTTTTAAGCTATTTAGTAATTAGAAGAGAATTTATGTTGAAGTCATAGTAGAGAATTTTGATCCAATAGTAAAAAAAACATTACTTCCAGAGTTCATCTTCATAAAGTACAAACAATTGCCAATAGAATCAACTGTAAATCAAGCATACAAACATGTGAAAAAATATAATAGGCATTCAAATGGTGGATTTTCATAAATGCACTTGCTTTATGATTTTTCCAATAGCTACTTTTACTAGTTGTTTACCATGCCTTGATTGCCTTCCTTCTCCATTCATGCTCATATTTTAGGTGTTGAAAATAACTAAACAAATTAAATAACATGTATTCATACCTTACTATGAGGCCACAATTTGAAAAAGTGGTGTGCCCAAAAGATTAGGCAGATATAGGCTATTCACACTCATTGCTATATAGCACATATAGCATATTCACAAGTTCACACCTTGTACAAAAAATTTGGTAAATGAATTTAAAGCCTTAAAATTCAAGTGAGAGTTCAAACCAATATCTATAGTCACCGATCCATAATTATCAATCCTACATGACTACTTGTAAGATAAGGTAGGTGGATTTGAGCATCGGTAGTACATCTTTTTCATATTTGAACTCCAATTATATTGTGTGTTGAAAATTCCTATCAAACCTAAACACTCTTTAAAAATTTGTAAATCCCTAAAACTTTAGATAGTCTTATGTCTAGACACATTTTCTTTGCAAATAATCAATGTGAACATCCCAAGAATGATATAAATAGAGTAGTGGCTATTATTTTTGAATGGATAGTGACTAATCCTTCCAACTTCCAAAATCCCAAACCCCATAATACATGTTTTTTTAATTTCATTTAGGATAACAAAAGAAATTGAATATGTATCTACATATATCTAGACAGTAGACATATATTGTATATAATTATCCATCATATAGCTATCATATTTTTGTATCTATGTTTGAACCTTTTATACATTATATATTGTATCCATATCCTCACATCTATATTTATATGTGTATCTATTGTATACCATATTTGTAAATTTGATGTAGACTAAAGTATTATATTTTTTGAGGATTTATTTCAAAAAATGTTTAGTATTTATATAGGGGGCTTAGTATTTTTTAGTAGATAAATAAACCTTACTATGTCTTACTTTTTCATTGTCATGTGACAAGAATACCTAATGACTTTTATTATGCCATGTTCACTAACTTTAATTCTACAGGTTCAAAGTCTTGGAATGGGTTTGTTAGGATTTGGATTAGAGGCAAGTTTCTAAAATGTCAAATTTTATTGTAACTTTTTAAAATTTCTTTTGGAGGTTAGTGAATGTACTAGCTTTATGAGAATATAATTTTTTTAAATATTTGTTTCTATGGAGAAAATATTATGCCTTCCTAAGTACAAAATGCTAGACTTATGCGACAAGAAGAAAAATATAAAAAATTAAAACTTTAAGTATTTTATCTAATATAATATATTTATATCTTTATCAAAAACTTTAATTCATTCTATGAAGGTAAGTAATGTTAAAGTTATAAAGAGTCTAGTTTTGTAGGCAATTAGGGCATCCTTTGTAAAAACATATTGTACAAGATTCGGTTTCAAAGTCAATTTTTGCAATTTTTCAAATTAAAAGATCAATAGGGTGTAGGTTATTTGCTACAATAATTTGACCACTAGGGTTGACATATGTCAATTCCATTTTAGAACACTAACAAAACATTATTTCCTTCCATATTATACCTACTTCTATTTAACAAAAAATTAAAGAATAATTTTTTATTTTTTAGGGGGAATTTTTTTGGAATCTTCAACTCAATTGCCTACCATAAGAATTTTAACCTCAAAACTTTGTAGTGCAAAAAAGTTTAGTTAAGGGGATTCAAAGTCCCAACCATGTTAAGCTAGATGGAAAAAATATTAAAAATATATATTTTTTGTTTTGAAACCAATATCTTAGAATTTTCCTGGTCAAAGTATATAAAATTATTTTCAGGCATTTTCATGTAAGTTTTGTACAAGATCCTACAATTGAATGTGCAAAATAGTAGTTTTTTGCATTGCAACACTTTGCACTAGAAATGCCAATTTTGATTTTTGAAGTGTTTTATTATGAACCTTTAGGAACTAAACTTTAAAGGTTCTTGCAAGCCCAACAAGCATTTTAACCCCTAAAGCCCCGAGGGTGTTTTTTGTGAAAAAACACTCAAAACTACTACTTCTATTGTATTCATTTAAGGAAACCAATTTTTTTTGAGAATTTAATCGTATGATTTTGTACTTAGCTTTCCTGGGATCATGTAGTAAAAATTTCATCAAATTTGACCAAACGGATTGGAAGATATTAGCATTCAAAGTTGGACAAAAAGTTTTTTCTTATGAAGATGCTTAAATTGCCCGAAAAAAAAAGATTGTCCATAACTTTTTCATCCCTAGTCCAAACAAAATGAATCAAAGCTTTACATGTAGATAAAAACATAATATTTTAGGAAAAAAAATTCAAAAATAATTATTTTGACTTTTTATAATTTTTTTTGGGCTGCCCGCCAATCTCCATTTCTTGCTTATTGTGTCATAACTTTTTCATTTAGCATCCGACTGAAACAAAAATTATATATCCACAAAGCCCTTAAAAAACTATACAACTTCAAAAAAATTCAAAAAATTTCACTTCAAATTGAGACAATAAAAAACTACCCGAACCCAAACTGTCCCTTGACAAACGGTTCTTTAGCAGTTAAAGATGAAATATGAATTTTCACAT